>PVLC010005119.1:0-79036 GCA_004027655.1 Graphiurus murinus | reverse complement strand
GGCATGAATAATATAACAAAATTTGTCAGTGAATATTAACTGCTGTGTTAATATTATTGTCCTAAAGAAGTTGACATCCAGGGATAGTATTGATCACATTTTAAAATATTTTCTAGTCGGGTGTGGTGGCGCATGCTGGTAATCTCTGTACTTGGGAGGATGAGATAGGAGGACGGGAGGTTCTAGGACAGCCTCAGCAGGTAGTGAGACTCTCAACCTAGGGAGACTTTGTTTCCAAATAAAAAAATAAAATCAGGCTGGAAGTGTAGCCTGAAGGTAGAATGCTTCTGGGTTCAATCCCCAGTACCATATACAAAAAATATTTTCTATATTACATCTCTCGTAGAAAGTATATATATGAAACAAAATATTGATTTTCCTAGATCTTGTGATCATACATAAAGACAGAAATCATTTATTAAAAATGCACTTTTAAATTCATTAAGGAAATATTTTATTAGGTAAATTTTATTTTAGGATCAGTGAGAAGTTACAACTGTTACTTGCAATGAGACATAAATATGCATCATTTGAGTGGAAAGCCCAAATCCAAATGATTCAAAGTGTCTACACATATCCACAGAATTTTTACCTGATGGAATTAATAAGAGCTTATTTCAACTGAAAGTCATTTTGGGCTCCTTCTCTTTAAAGATGGGAATACCTCTGTTTGGGCTCTTACTTAGAATTCTGCTCACTTTTAGGAAAGTAGGGCTGTTTAAAAATGGCCAGATATAACTCACTGAAATCCCAGGGCTTGTTTGCACTCACTTTAGCTAACAAGTAAGATATAATCACATATTTTATTATAACTTCTCAAAATGAGAAAACATAACTTTGTTTTCTTTATCTCATCTTCAAATTTTCATTTATACTACTCCATCCTCTAGCCTGGACCACATAAATGCATTTAGATTCAAATCATATCCTTTAAGAAATATGCGTTCATTGAATGACTTACAGAATTGGTACAATATAAGAGACTTGAGACTCCTCAAGACGGATGTTTCTTCTTGGAGCTTACCTAATGGGAGAGACAATTTCACATACACATTTTCTCAGTAAACCATTATACAAAACACAAGTGAAACTATTGACCAATTGAACTTAAGCTAGCCAACTTGCAATCCCTACATGTTCATATTAAAATCTATAATTTGTTATCTATATCGTATATGCACCAAAAGTATTATTATATAAACATTGAAAGTAAATTTCAGTGCTAACCATCAATGGGGATATATAGAGGTCATTTAAACCATTCAAATTAATTTTATTTTATCCAATGTCTCTCCTTGCCTCTCATGAAGTACAGTCCAGAGATTATGACCCGTGACTTGACGGGATATTTGAGAGTCAGTAATGTAACTAAAACTGGAGCAGTAAAAATAGAAAATGAGGGCTAGTAAAATCACAGTTAAAAAAAGCAATTTCATTCACTGCTGCAGTTAACAGGACAGCATCAGAGACAACATCAGAATAAAGACTTGTGTGGTCTACATGGCATCATAATTAAAGAAAAAAAGAGGACAGGTACAAAGAGGGAGCCAGAGAGAAAGAATTCAATACAAAGGATCAAGTAGAGGTGAGTAGAGATTATCTCCAAACACCAGTTGTAATTAAGGCCATGAAGTAATAATTGCAAAAGTCAAGAGCCCTTGCCGCCTCCAGAGCATCACATATAGTTACAGAAATCATATCAACAACATGCAAAGTCAAGTAGGAAGCAGGATAAAGCCAAACTTGGCAATAGGAGGAGACACACAATTGAGTATTGTAATTAAGAAAGCTTAAGGAAGACAGTCTCCAGTAACTTAGAGAATTATACCCTGATCTGAGATTTTCATTAAACTGTACAGAAGGAATCTGTTTCCATCATTGCAAATCATTGCAATGGCAGTGCTAATGAAACTAGAAAATCTAAAATATATTACCTTTGTTCAAACTGGAGCTAGTATTCCCTGATGAGATTTACATGCAGAATGGGTTGCATCTCAACTCACCTTTCATGGTACCTAGAATTACCAGAGTCTTGCATAGAGCATTGTGCAGTAGAAGATCTTGGGAGAGTAATACATAAATACATAATATTAATTTGCATGTCAGTGTACATTGCTGAAATTCAAGTTAGTTATAACAGAAACATTGTGGTAGTGAAAAGAACCCAGGTTTTGGAACTGGACAGAACTGGCTTGAATCCTGCTTCTATATTACTAACTTGTAATCTTGTTCCAGATATTCAACCTGCCCACGATTGTGAAATTATATATATGGAAAATTCCTAGCAAGTATATAACTCATGTAGGTGCCCAAGATATAGTGATTTTTTGTTTGCTTCCTTAGAAATTAAAAGAAAAAAAATCAATAGAAGTGGATGAGGCAGGCAGATTTGGACAAGGCTAAAACACTTTTTTTAAAAACATATTCAAATACCTGAACAAGAAAAGATTCTTCTCTATCAAGTCTGAATAGATAAATCATTGAACTTTTATTGCTTTTCCCCCCTTTTCTTATCTTCTGACCACCTGAATAGATATAAGGGTATCTAACACTTCAAATTCAATATATCCTACAGAAAACATAATCTTTGCCAATAAAACTTTTCCTTATGAATTTTCCATGATTTTAATGGCACCAATAGTCTTTCAGTTCTCTACTATATCAAACATTAGTTAACATAGACTGACAATGGTTTTCATATATGTAAGTGATAGAGTGAGGAAGGCCCAGTGGTCATAATCATTTAGGAAAAATTTGGAAATATAAGAGATTTTTGGATTGTTACAATAGCTGGAAGTTATCAAATTTAGTAGATAGGGGTGAAAGATGCTAAAATATCTGCAATGCTGGGAACAGTCATTAACAAATGTCATTGGAGATCCTATTGAGAATGTGAATAAAGGCCACCTCTTTAAATACCTTTGCCCAACCTTACTTCTTATGCCCATGTTCATGGTACCAGTCCAGGCTCTGTGTTATCCCAAATCATAGCATGTTACTGTTAGAAAGAACTCAAAGATTATTTAGATCAGGAAACAGTGGCTAAAATGGTCAATTGGCCCAAGTTACAGAACAAAGTTTCAAAGTTTGACCTCAGATCTGGCTGCCCTCTTACCCTTGTACTCTTGCCTGAGGTTATAATGTTATGGAATCATTCTCTACATTCAAATTCATCAGTAAACTATTTTTTCAGTGAACCATTATACAATGTTTTATACAAAACCTTCCTCTACAGGGCTGACCACTAAATCTTAAGGAACCACTTTGGGACCATCATCTGACAACCCACAGCAGCCCTCAGTATTTCCTCATTGCCCCGCTATGTACACACTTAACCTGCCTCCCTGGATCACCTGTGATCTGGGCCAAAGAGACCTTTTATTGGTGTTGCACCCTATTCTCCTTCTGCCTTTTTTGAATGACAAACTGTCCTCCTGGCTAACTCCCAAGCACATATTGGGCATTTATATCTTCCCTCAAGCTGCTCCATTTGCCTAAAATATTCTCCACATTCCCTCTCTGTCAAATCTCTACTGATATTCAAATGTCTCCGCCTCCAGGAAACTTAAATTTTTTTTTTTCCCTCAACCTATGTCTTTGTAACCTTTAATTCTCATAGCTGTTATTGCAATTACTCTGGTCTGCTAGGGGCTATGGCTATTAGAAAATTTTGTTCTTTTTGAAGACAGATACTTGCTAACATGTATAACCTTAGCCATACCATACTTTGCATATATAAGCTGCACAGTAAAATGATTGGAGGTGGATACACAAGAGACCTAGCAGCTAATCTAGGAGAAGAAATCAGAAGGAAAGAACATTTTCCACTATTAACTGTTCACTTGAGTAAAGCTTTGAAACATTTCTCACTCCCACTTCAAGACTCCTTTGCTTTGTAATTGCAGTTCATTGGAAATATATTTCAATTTGAAGGAAAACAGAAAGGAATGACGTCACCCGTGTTCTTTCTTTTGCCCTCAGTGAAGTTTCATTTATCTTTGTCATCTAACCTATATTGTCAGCAGTAAAGACGGACGCCTCATTAATAAAAATCAGAGCATTTCTTCTGCCTTGTAAATGAAAATTCCTGAAGTATCCTCAGGACAATTGCAATGCATCTAACACCCTGGATAACAGAAAATGCTAAATGGGCATCACTAGTTGATTTAGAACCATAATTATGGAAGGGCAAATGTTCATCACCATCTTTCTAACTCTTCACTACTGCATAAACTGAAACCTAGCTAAAAATAACCAGCAAGGCAGAACTGAAGAATAGAAACTAGCTAAGCTCTTGGTATATGTAAGTATGTAATGTGTGTGTGTGTGTGTATTAAGAAGAAATGTGTTCATATCATATTATCCAAATTACCTAGAAGTTTTCTTTCTTCATGTGTTTCTAAGTGCAAAATATATATATATATATTATATGTTATATATAATATATATATATATAAAATCAATTAGATCCAATGTAAGTGAGCTCAAATACATGGCTAGAATTTTTGAAAAAGATTAAAGAAACAAAAAATATTTAAAGATCCTATAATTTAATTTTGAAGAGCAGAATCTCAATCATTAAATCATGGAGCTAAGCAGCCATTGTTTAATAATAATCTTTAAATTCTAGGTAATGCAATTGAAATCAAGTTGCTGCATTATGATTATAAGTTTCTCAAGTTATCAGAGTTTTGTTACAATAGCAGAACTTTTGATAGCACTAGAAATTATTCCATTTTAATGCAATTGATTAGATTTCTATTTTTAGACTACAGAGTGATTTTTATGGGATTTGTTTTCTCTGAATTTTTTTTTTTTTTTTTTTTTTTTTGCGGTACTGGGGATTGAACCCAAGGGCATTCTACCTCCGAGCTATACCCCCAGCCCTATTTTTTATTCTTTATTTTGAAACCGAGTCTCACCAAGTTGTGGAGTGCCTCACTAGGTAGCTGAGGCTGGCCGCGAACCCGGATCCTCCGGTCTCAGCCTCCCGAATGCTGGGATTACAAGCGTGCGCCACCATGCCCGGCTCTGTTTTCTCTGAATTTAAAACATAATAGAGAAATTATTTTTTAGAGCTGAAAGAATAGGATAAAGGTAATCATTATACTATGCTATAATTTGATATTTTCCTGCAAAAAAAAATTACACATTCACAAATTTAAAGTTATTTCGCAAAATCCAAGAGCTATAGTCTTTCGATATGCGACTTTTAGCAATTTTCTCTCCAAAATTTGCCCTCTTAACTTTAAAAATTGAAATGATTATGTCACACTCATGTTATTTTATATGCTGTGTCATATTAGATCACATTTTAGTAAATTATGTTATATTTGGAGTTAGTAAATAGCTGAATTGAAAAACGATTCTGCAGTTCATTAATAGCTTATATTGTTTCCTGAAAATTCTGCCATGCAGCAAAAGGGCATGCCACTTCTCTGCTGGATGCACCACCGAGTCATGTTTACTGTAACCAGGAGATGGAATTTCCAAACAAACGCTGGTGGTGTTTACAGCACTTGGAGAGGCATGTGGCCTGCCATTCCAGTCTCTAACAAGCATGAGCCCCACCTGCTTTTTGGCTTTGGCTTAATAAGTTGGTTGGGCCACAGCACAAGTGTGAGAACATGAGAGTGTGAGATGCCACAGGCCAGGTGACATGCCAGTGCTGAAAAGCTGGTACATGGCAGGGTATCATTGTGTACATAGAAAGGCCACATGCCACGCCAACATGGAGCAGCCACTTCTCCCAAATTAGATGAATAATCTTCTTTCCATTATGTTCTCACCAACATGTTGTAAAACAATGAGCAGTGAGCTAGACTAAGTACAAAAGTTCAGGGTTTCAAATGAGTGACAAGTGAATATTCATGTTTATTTCTGAGTTGATTGACAGAACTATTTTTTTTAAATCATGCTTATGTCTGATTTGAGAAATACTTTTCTCAGGCAGCAGAAATCATCCTCATAGGTATAAGTCTGCTGACGTAGTTGAATGCTGCAGAGCAGCAAATAACATTTCTTTTTTTGTTTGTTTGTTTAATATAGCAGGAGAGAAGTTACTAGAAGAAATGCCCTAGGATTCCATACAGTTCTTAATTTTCTCTGTATTTCATACTTCCATGTGCTATCACCAAGCCCATGCTGCTAACACCACTGCAGTTGAATTCATTTCAAGTGTTGGCCGGAAAGGATAAGGAAAAAATAATTACAATTTTAAAATTCTGTTGGGGCTAGTGTGGGTTACAGAATTCACAAATGTGCAATGTCAGGTAATCCAAGGTATTTTCTAAGTCCTGAATCTACTGCTGAATAAGTATGTGAACATAAAAGTTGAATAAAATTTCTACACTTTATTTTCTTCATTTAACAATGGGAGACTCGATCTATGAGCAAAATACTTCTGAAATTTTTGTTAATGAGGATTTCTTTCTTGATGAAGAGGCATCATTAGAAATCCTGAAAGAATGTAACTGTGATATCCGAATTTTAAACAGGGATATATTTGTAAAATGAGTGGCCATTCGCATTTTTTCCTAGCATGACATATTTTCAAACTTAACTGCTTTGTTACTTTAATCTTTTCATAGTCACATACTAGGAGCTTCAAAGGAGCAGAATCGATATAATTATATATCCTTTTTGTATAGGATTCACATAATGGTAGACAGGAATCAAAGCAAGATTTTATTTTTTTTCAGTACTGGGGATTGAACTCAGGGGCATTCTACCTCCGAGCTATACCCCCAGCCCTATTTTTTATTCTTTATTTTGAAACCGGGTCTCACCAAGTTGCGGAGTGTCTCACTAGGTAGCTGAGGCTCGTCTTGAACCCGGATCCTCCGGTCTCAGCCTCTCAAATGCTGGGATTACAAGCGTGCACCACCACGCCCCGCTAGCAAGTTTTTCTTAAAAGCAAAAAATATGTGAATTTGTGGAAAGTTGTATGATTCTAGTTTGTAATTTCGATTTACATAATACAGTTCTTGGATTTTGCGCCTGCTCTGTGACTTTCCTAAAATAATTCTCCATGCTTTAGTGTGGAGCTGAGAGTATCGTGTAGGGCATGATCAAGTGTTGTTTGTTTCCACCAAGTACAGAGCATCTTCTTCACCTCTGTCAGAGAGACCACTGATACCCTGCTATGATTATAAAACTATGTTGCTAATAAAGGTGTATGGGGAAGTTTATTTATTCCCTTTCTGTTTGCTGAGTAAATTATTGCTTGTAAAAGGTTATGCTTCTCCAGAGAGCACTAGAAATAAAGTCCCAGTTCTTTTTACCCAAGGTCTGGGCGATTTCCAGCATCTTTTAAGCCTGGAGTTTTAACAAGAATGTCATCCCTTTGAAATAGTCTGTGAAAGAGATTTAAAGCTCAGGAACTGCCTTTTGATGAGCACATGGACTGAGAAGATTGCAAGAGGAATCCTAGGACCACATGGAGACAGCTCCCCATTACAGCTCAGGTACTTGGACTCAACAGAGTGAGGGCAGAACATTGGAGGCAAGGTATGATTTTGAATTCTGGATCTCTAAGCAGAACATTCTGTACTTCAATTTTTTAAGTTAAACATTGGCAAGGGTGTCATTCACCATAGTATGTATATTTCTTTATTTTTTATTGGTGCATTGTGATCATGCATCGTAATGAGGTACAAGCTGGTAGAGGCATACATGCACACAGTACTCATTTACGCTTCTTTGCTCATGTAAGATTTCTCCTTCCAAAAGTGGTATTGCTGTATCATATTTCAGTAGAGAACCTAAAGAAAAAGTACATTACTCTGGCTTCACAGTATTGAGTATTCACACGATCCTGTGTGTGAATTTACAATTTCTTTTTCTTTTTTTTTTTTTTTTTTTTGCGGTACTGGGGATTGAACTCAGGGGCATTCTACCTCCGAGCTATACCCCCAGCCCTATTTTTTATTCTTTATTTTGAAACCGAGTTTCACTAAGTTGCGGAGTGCCTCACTAGGTAGCTGAGGCTGACCGCGAACCCGGATCCTCTAGTCTCAGCCTCCCGAATGCTGGGATTACAAGCGTGGGCCACCACACGCCCAACAATTTTACAATTTCTAAAATTACAGCTCTAAAATATTTTACAGGTAATGCATAAGTCAGAATGGTAAACCAAATAAAAATAGACAGCTAAAGAAAACAACATATTCTCTAGCATTTCCCTTCTCCTCTCCTTTGGTCTTCATTGTCCTTCATTTTCATTCATATTTTCCGTATTTTTACATGTAGTAATTCCCTTTCCTTACACACCTCTGTAGATTATTAGGATGCTTATCCATTATTTACTGACATTCTTTTTCCTTTTTCTTTTAGTCCAATCTCTCTTACATCTGAGAAATAAGGTGCAGGGAGGTATTCATAATTGTAAGATAAAGGGAAATGAATAATTGTACCATATTTCACATCTGCTTAAAGTGGAAACAATGTTGATCCTATCCACTTGAGCCTAAATTGATGACTTAGAGCCAATTGTACTATTTTAACAATGGTACATTGATTAAGTGGGGCAAGCAGAGCAGCCTACCATCACTGTCTTTGATACCTAGTAGTTCATTAATAAATATTCAGTGAGTTAGCTAGAAAAAAGTGTCCTGATAAAATGTGTCATTTTAACTTAAAATTATTGCAGCATGGCAATGAACAAAAAAAGAATCAATATTGCTTTAAAACTGCAAATTATAATAAAATAATTTTACAAAAATATGCAAAGTAAGGGCTAATATTTAAATTAATGAAGAGCATACTGTTCAACACAAAGAAAAAGTTACCCTAGTTGCCTCTAGAGATTGATGATTGAAGCTACTTGGAAAATTGAGAAAAGAGATGTTCACATTACTGCCTAGTATATAATTATTTGTTAGACCCAATCCCATCTTTTTAATATTTAAAAATGGAAAGGAATTTGTAGATGAAAACATAAATTTGTCCTGTTAAAATGTGCCTTTCTATAGTATTTTCAGGCAGAGATTTTGTGATGAATTTAAAATAAGAAATAGGACCTACAAAAAAATGTATTTAGACTTTATTAACACTGCCAAAATCATAAAGAAGCACAATCCAGGGTCTTTTATCTGTTTTATGGGAAATGTTTTATATTCCCCTAATGGCTACATTTAGAAATACAATGAATCTGATAAAAGTGTAGGTGAAGATGAAGCAAAAGCAAATAATGTCCAAGAAATAAAGTGTGATAGCACATCACTAAGGAAAAATCAGGAATGATCTGTGATAAAAAATAGACACATACTAACATGAAACCCCCCAAATCTGAAATTCTTGTTATGCCCTCAAAAATACTATTATCTTAGACTTCATTGCCATATTGTTTGAATTTCTGATTCTCAAATTAAGAAAAACAAAAAACAAAAAAACCCCACTTGGTTGCATTGTGTTCAAAAGGCATACAAGTATCATTAGCAAATCTACTTTAGTTCTTTAGAAGACAGTTTTAACCCATTTCACAGGACATAAGATTGATAAAGATTTTCAACATGAATATGTTCTTACTTTAACTGTGTTATTTGCCAAGCCACACATGGAAATTTTAAAAGAGAGAGAGATTTTTCTTTGACCTGAAATGAGGACCACACATGCACTTTTAGAAAATTGAAAGCAGCTGTGTACAGTCTTTGGCACAGGCAGAATTTTTGAAAGATTACATCTGTATGGTCAGGTTTTTTTTTTTTTTAATGTATATGGTACCTTTATTTTTTAAATTGGTGCATTGTAATTATACATCATATTGTGGTATACAGTGTTAGAAAAATACATACACACAAATCTTGGAACACCTCCCACCAGATTCCTTCCCTCTCGCTCTTCCTCCCCAAACATGTCTTTGAGATTGGAATTGGCAATTTTATATGCATTCATAGCATTATTTCAACTATTACACTCTTTATGTCTTTGTCTCTCCTCTTCTCTTCTCTAAATGACCTCAATCACACCACTGGGGTCTCTGCTCTTCTGATGTTACTCTTATTTCCGAATATCTCTCTAGTTTCTATACAATCTCATTTTATGTATTTACACATAAATAGAATGGTATATTAAACTGTTTTAAAACATTTTAACAATTGACATATCCATTTCTTGAATCATGTCCTCATTTTTTAAAATTTTCTTGAATTTTACTGGTTATATAATTTAGACAAAACTTCAAGTTCAAATATTGACTATTACATTTGAAGGATGATGCTACCTTTAGAATAATTCTAAACATTGGGGATCTTAATTCTATCCTTCACTCTATATGCTTTGCAAATGACTTAATCTAAGTATTTCTCATTTGGATGCTGTTGTTTTTGTATAGTGAGGTTAACAATACTTTTTACTTTTATGTATTGGGATTTTTTTTAGAAGATACAAAAATATATGTTGTCTTGAGAAGGTTTCTAAATTTTATGCTGCTTTTTAATTAGAGTCAATGTTTTCTCTTGCTCATTTTCAGAATGTATTGTCTCCTCATTCTTAGAAAAAGTAATGCAATCTATTTTCTTTTGGCAGCATAAACTGAAGTGAGTAGGCACTAAGTTTAAATGAACAAGTGTAATGAAACAAACTTATTATGTCAAAGATATTTATTCTTATTCTTATTTTATAATACACTAACAGGGACAACACACGGCAACATAAGTTTTTGATGACTCTAACCTTAATGTGTAAAGCAATAACCTGGAAGTAGTTATAAATAGTAAAAATGCAGAAGTGACTTTCAAAAGGTTTTTTCTTCATCTTTGTGTTTCCCTTAAGGAAGAACTGAAAAAAGAGAAAAAAAAGACTGAAGATAACACTTCAATATATGCATTTTTCCCAGGCATCAATTTTCTTGGAAATAAATCAAGATGTATAAAAATAATTTAGTCTAGGCATAGATATTTGCTGTAAGAACTTTCACCGTGATGGGAAGTGAATGGAAAGGTTAAGTAGAAGATGTGCATCATTGCTGTAATTTGTAAACTGATGTGATAACCTCATGTTTAATATTTTATGGAGTAGAAGGTGAATACTACAGGGAGAAATGTCACTTGGAGATAAGGGGAATCATATGCTAAGAATGTGTATAAATGTGACTGAGAATTAACTTGAGTGTTTCTTTATTAATTGATAGACCAGTGTAACATGACGATGAAATAATGAAGGTATCCTAGCAACCACATTTTCATAACAACTGTGGCCTGTAAGACTGTGATGACTGTCAGGCACATTTTATTAATTCAGGAGGGTGAGCAAAGATAATTTCAATTAATAAAACCTCTCTGCAAACAAAATATAACAGAGATTTGATCTCACCAAATCAGAATTTTTTTTATAGAAACAGAATACCTAGATGAATAATTTACTTTAAGTTGATAATATTCCAGTTCTGAGTTGCACTAAGACATTTTGTCATTCGTTTCATTGGTATACAATCTGGAAAAAATCTAGGGAAAAATTCATCAAAATCTGTCTATATTGTAAGATCTGCTTTTAAAGGAAAATATCAACATATCACAGTAATTTTTACTTGTAAACTGATAATTCTATTTTATAAGCTTTACTTATTTTAATACTAGCAAAACAAGTTATGCCTTTGTTTTTATATTAAAAAAACTGACTTCTTTTAAAAATGCTTACTTTAAAATATTTAGTTAACAACTGAAATTATGTACATTCAGTGTATACGGCATGATTTTATATACATACATACATATTGTGTACTGACTATGACAATCAAATCAACACATCCATCACTACTCATAGTTACCATTTGTGCCTGGTGGAGAGGTCATCGAGGACACTTTTAACATCTGCTTCTTCTATTCATCTGTAAGCTTCTGCAGGCAGAAGGCAGGTACTGCCTCTTTTTGTTATAATTTTATCCCTTGAGTGTGAAATAAATTTTGAATGAGTCAATCAACGACTGAATGTATAGGCCAAGGGCCAAGTCTAATTGGTATTCTTGGGATAAATTCTAATACAAATTATGTATATGCACTAAATCTTAATATTGCAGTCTAGTTAGAGTTTTGACAAACTTGCAGACACTGACGTACTCACCAACCCACTCAAGACCAGAACATTGCCATCACCCCAGTTAGTTCCTCATGCTCCTCTCCAACCCGTCCTCTTTATCCTGCAACTACTCATCTGCTTTGTCTCATCACTCAGTTTTCCATGTTCAAAAAATCATGTAAATCTCATTATATAGTTTATAGCTTTCATTTTTGATGTTTTCCACTTGACATTATGTTTCTGAGGTCCATGCATGTTGTTTTATGTACATGTTTTATGTAATTCAATATATTTTTGTCTGAGTAGTATACCATCGTATGAACATTGAACAGTTTATGTGTTCATCAACTGATGGACATTTGGGTTATTCCCAGTTTGGGCTAACTTGATTAAAACTGATATGAGCATTCTAGCATTTTTGTGCACATGCTTCTTAATTTTTCTTGAATAAATATCTAGTAGTGAGATTGCTGAGATACAGGGTCTCTATATAGACTATTTATATTTGTAAGATACTATCAAATTGTTATCCAGTAAACTGTGAGAGTACGATTTGTTGGTCCATATTCTTTTTCTTTTTAAATTTATTGGTGCATTGTAATCATACATCATTATGAGGTACAGGATGGTAGAGGCATACATGCACACATCACTCATTTAGCCCTTCCCCAACTCCCACTCCATTCCTTCCCCCTCCCTCTTTCTCAAGCTTGGCTTAGTGACTGACTTTGAAATGTTTGTGAATGTACATCATGCACATTAGGTTGCTTCCCTCTTTTCCCCTCCTATCTCCCTCAATTAGGTCGTCTGCCTTCTTTATTCATCTCATCAACACATTGTATTTTTTTTTTCATGCTAAGTGGGTGTGTAGTGGTACCTCATTGTGATTTTTAATTTGCATTTCTCTAATGATTAAAGTACAGCTTTTCCTGTGCTTACTGTTTTTTTTCTTTTGTGTGTGTGTGTGTGTGTGTGTGTGTATGTGAAGTGTCTTCTTAGATCTTTAAAAGCAATAAGATTAATCAAATCATCTATGACTTTGTGACTTGTGAATGAGGACAAAGAAGAGGTCTTAGAACAGTTATGAAACACCCAATATTAAGAATAAAATATAGCAATTATGGATGGATCTATTAAAATATACCAACTATGGATGAATCTATATGCTCATTGAGAATGTTAGATATTTTCATAATCTGAAAGTCTATGAAGGACTGTACTTCTTTACTGTTTTATATTAATTTCATATGACCTTAATACAAATGGCCTCAGATACACAGAGTGTTTGCTCATGATACTTGATGATCAGTAGAACATTTATAGATTTATATGATAATCTCTGTGTCTTGCCACATTTCTGGTGAACTTCCCTTAGAAATACTAAACCAATATTAAACACATAAATTAAGATGCATACATTTTTACAAATGCAACCCAAAGAAAATATTTTTAAAAAACATTTTCATTCTTTATCCCTTTCACTGAAGTTGGCAATATTAATAAATCAGAAGCATCGGTTTACATAATATCATATAACATAATCACAGCACTCAAAACTATAGGTCATTAGTAGTAATTTGGACAATATTAATTATACCTATAATTTGGACAATATTAATTATACCTATGACAGTTCAGCAAAAATCTTTTCATAATTCTTAGGTTCCTGGGACAATTTCCTATCTAAAAGTACGAAAATAAAACAAAACTGATAATAAATAAAAACAAGTGCAATGAACAAACTCAATCAAAGGGTATAAAAGGAAGGTACTACAATATTTTGCAATGACTGAATAGTGCTTCCTGATCTTTGCCCTTTGTTCACAAGAGAAATGATATACATATAGGGTATTGGTACTTAGTACCTAAGTGCCAAGTCCTGTCCTTAGGGCAATATGGAAATTAGTCTTATCCTCTTGATGGCTATAAGGTCTTCATAGAGTTTACTTACAGGGGAAGAAAAGTTACATCACTTTTCTAATGTTAAAAAATTAGTTGGAGTTTTCACTCTAAAGATTTGCCCTGTAATCCCAGTAAGTGGGAGGCTGAGACAAGATCAAAGCCAGACTCAGCAATTTAGCAGGCTCCTGTTTCAGAAACAAAACTAAAATAAAAAATAAAAAGTTCTGGGGTTGTAGCTCAATGACTTTTGGGTTCCATCCCCAGTACAGGAAAAAAAGAAATATTTTTAATCATCAGGTTGTAACTATTTGTTGAGGAAATAATTATCCTAATTTTTGTTTAGTAGTTATGTCGTAGAAGAGAAAATATATCTGGTGGGTCAAAATATAAATCTACCTGAACCTTATAGCAGTGGTCTCCTGAGTGGAAAAATGCAATCACCATGATAGAGACTGAGCGAGAAAGGAGAACATGATTATAAAATATCACTAGTAGTTAGATATGGTAGCACATGCCTGAAATCCCGGTACTTGGAAGGCTGAAACAGGAGGATCAGAGGTTTAATGACAACCTCAGCAAGTAAGTGAGGGTGCCAGCAATTTAGCCAGACCCTGTATCAAAATAAAAAGTAAAATAAAGCTGGGGGTGTAGCTTGAAGGTAGAATGCTCCCCGGATTCAATTCCCAATATCAACAAACAAATGAACAAATAAATGCCATCAATATTATTCTCATCTTGTCCATGAACTTTGAATGGCTAGTGTATGTTAGAAAGAAATGTATAAAAAATCTGTGCCAAAAAAAAAAAGCAACCAATGCTTATCATTATACATGTATATAGAATAACCATGTTAAGGTTTTGTCTATAATGGAATATTAAATCTATAATAGGATTAAATATTATTTAAAGTAGCTCTTTAGTTTTACAAATTATTGAACCAAAGTCTAGAAATAATGAATGATTTATTGCAGTTGAATACTAATTTAGTGACGGAATGAAGGATAGAGTCAAACTTTAATTGTGATCCAAAGTTATTTCTATTACATCATGGTACTGCTTTATCAAGATATCTTAAAACAATGTAAATCTTGATGATAAGAGCAATTAATCCTATATACTGGATTAAAACATTTACATTGTCTGAATTTTGCATGTATTGCTATACAAATAGATATTAAGATAATGGATGCTAGGACCATGTCTTAAATTTTCCTTAGATTTTTCATAGTACTGAGGATTGAATCTAAAGTCATTACAACTGTGATCTATACCCTCAGTTCTTTTTTTTTTAATTTTGAAATAGAATCTTATTAAGTTATCACATGCTCGCCTTAAACCTGAGATCCTTCTGCCACAGCATCTCAAGTATTGTAATTA
This sequence comes from Graphiurus murinus, assembly GCA_004027655.1. Lineage (NCBI taxonomy): Eukaryota > Metazoa > Chordata > Mammalia > Rodentia > Gliridae > Graphiurus > Graphiurus murinus. The sequence goes on along the minus strand of PVLC010005119.1, from coordinate 63,742 downwards.
TAGGTGTCTTCCACTATGCCTGGAAAGTTTCCTATTTTTTTTTTTATAAATTCCTCACTATGCTTAGCAGAATTCTGACTTTATACCTGTAATCAATAAATTTCTTATATAATTAGAGAGAAGTGCATACATATATGTCATTTCTAAATCTCATATTTGATAAATTTTATAATGAAATGAATGCATATCACTCTGTGTTAAACAATGTATAAAACATATATATTTCATCATTTGATGCCATATGTTAGTTAACTCAAGGAGTTAATATACCATGAATAAAAAATAATCATACACTAAAAAAAAAAAAAAAAAACCACAATGGCCCTGGTTGGTTAAAATTGAATGCAAGATTTGAAGTCCTTGAAGGTATACAAATCACTATAGTCTTACAATTTGGGAGATTATTCCCTTTGCACTTCCAGGAAAATTACAAAACAAGAGAATAAAGGTAGAAAAGTCTATGCAATGCCAACCACAAAGGCAGCACATTGGAGGAGACTCCAGAATCTATTGTTTAAACAAGTATTTTATACCTACTATATGTCAATCACTCTGGTAGGTCCTAGATATAATTCTTTCAAATAACAAAGAAGCCTGGAAAATTGTTATAATCTTAAAGGGAGAAATAGGCATTCTAGCACAGAAAGAATTCTGTAGTGTGTTGATGATGGATAACAATGACTAATTTGCCCTGTGTAATATCAGAGTCATTGAGTATCATTTATTTTGCAAATGTTGAAATACATAAAGCAGTTGCTCAACACTATATAATCTATTCATCCAAATTAGACCATATAATTCTTTTCTGTTTTAAGTAGTTCTTGGTCAAAAGATCCAAGGATGCCCCATCTCTAAACTCATTGTTTACCAAAAATACCAAGAATCTTTAGGAGTAGTGGCTATAGTTAAAGAAGTAGTAGCAACAGTTACCACCGTTTCTTATGGTATTTCCTCTGTCCACAGAACTTCACTAAATACTTTGCCTACCTTGTACATTTAAAGAGGAATCCTTTTAAAATTTGACTCATCCGTAAGCACGGCCTATGCCTAAAAGTTTTCAGATGGACAAATCTGAGTCTGTTTTGGACGTATTTGCTACATGGTAGCTGGAACTTAGTGGGTTAAACAAGCCCAAGCCATCTGGAAAATTCAGCTGTTCAGAATCACTTATTTCCAGGGAGTTCTGTATAGCTGAGGACTTACTGTATGTGTTTTCACATAATGTGAATAGAAATGACTATTCCTAACATTTAAACTCATAATTTCCATAAATGAAAGAAAGTTCAGGATGAGATTTATCATGACTCAGGTTCTTTTTTCCCTCCTCAAAACATGCATGCATCTTTGGGGGAGCCTGTGAATGGGCTCCGTGGCAAAATGCAGTAGGTGACAGTTAAACAGGCTCTTCAGCACTTGCCCAGGATGAATCATGCTCTTTCCCAGCCGCTTGGCTTTTCAAGATCTCTGCTAAAGAAGAGATGCAAAAAATCTCTCTTGTGATTCTTTCATCAGTCATCAAACTTGTGGCTTTTAGAACACATTGGATTTGAGAATCTTTTCATGAAACACCTTGAAACAGCTTGCCATGGAAATGGAGAAAAAGGAAGGCAGATGCCTGAAAAAGAAATTTTTTCTTTTAGTTAACATATCACAGGATGGGCTCTGTGCCCAAACTTGAGAATTCAGAATTCTCATTGACATGAAAAGGAGAGTTTTTTTTCCCCCATAAAGCTGTTGGATTAGTACTTAGATTTGAATAAAATTTTCACTCTTGTTCTTGCTCGCTCTTTCACATTTTTTTTGCACCTTTGTTTCATAGCTGCTTTCCTTGTGAAATTTGGGTATCTCTTTACATGTTAAATAATTTTATCTCTGTGAATGCTTCCAGAAATGTTAGATCTAATGGGTTCCTAAGAAAATGCAGGCAAGGGTAACTTTCTTATCAGACATACAGTGGTAGAAGACAGAGTTAGGCTGTCTTTCATCAAGGTAATATTTATAGCTAAGCAAATCAACATTTCAGCTCTGTAAATCCTAAATTTGTTGCAAGACAGAATCTGGAGATTGTTTTGTGTGTTTTGATTAAATACAGATTCCTTTAACTTTTTCTTACAAAAGCAGAATCCTGTGTTAGTTCTTGTTTTTGTTTTTTCTATGTGGGTCTTGTGATAAATGAGGTCTCTAACTAACGACTCCCATCATTGAGTGCAAAGATTCTCTTTCTTTATGAGCATAGTCACCTGGAATAACTTTGTAGCAACATGCAGTTGAAACACTACAGTGATATTTGAAAAAATAAACATTTGAAATTATTAAAATATAATTTTTTCCTGATAGAAACATGAGTAGGAAAAATAAGCAATATTTTTATAGTTAGTAAACTGTTTCCAAAAATCATGCTTTTCTGTGTGTGCATTAAAAAGAACATTCTTTGTATATTTAACAAACATTATTTCCCCTGTTCCAGGCACTGTGGTAGATGCTGGGAATACAAAGAGGGTGTTCACCCTAGGGACTTTATGGTGAAACCAAAGAAAGTGAGAGTGAAATCATGAAGACTGTGAAGTAAGATGCATACTAAGTTACAGGCTTTCATTGTAAGAGTACAGAATAGCTTCCTAGAGAAGATTTTTTTAAAAAGAAGAAAGAAAACTAGAAAATTATCAGATAAAACTACAGGCTAGTATTGCAGAATATGACTTTACTAGGGGTTCCAGATCCTGTACCAACTTCAGACTTCCACTTAGATCTGTGTGCCAGATTGGAAAGCATTAGGAAATAGAACTCTTGACATGGATAAGAAAGCTTTCCAATGAAAAGAATAAGAACATTACAACTGCTTTTGCATGATAACAATAGTCAAGAAGAATATTTATGAGTTCATTTGCCAGAGTCCTAAGGATACACTAAAAGTAATGAGCGAGGTTTTTAGAAGAGATAGAAATTAGCAGGTGTAGGTTAGTAAAACTCAATTGATTACTAAGAATGTGACTGAATTTATTCTTACAAGATGTTTCAGCCTGAAGGAAGGCTTTAACAGCTTCTAAAATGGGAACAGAAAGTAGGAGAGGTGGGCATTTTATCAGAGACCAAATGCTAGGAAAACAAAAAATGTCCACTTAATTGGGAATACAAAGAGAGTGTCTACATGACTTTAGTCAATTCACTTGTATTTCTGTGACTTCACTATTTAAAAAATGACAATTATATAATTGGAGATCAAATTAGAGTTGGCTGTACACATCATGCTAATAATTTTTAATATTGTGCATCAGTTTTTATAATTTTGTCTGAAACAGATTTGGAGTTTTAAAAGATTATCATGTCAGGAATTCAGAGGATGAATGAGGTGGAGAAGGAAAGCAAACTTGAAAATTAAGCTCTGAAAAAAAAGAAGAGGAATATAAGAAATACCCTGTTGGAGAAATGACAAGCCTCAAAATTGGGCAGTAGCTGTGGCAATAAAAAGAAAGAATTAAATAAGAGTTGATTGGAAGTAAAAATTGAAAGGACTCGGGTTTGAGCGAGTGTTTAGCAGGAGGGGTTGGGAAGGATAAAATATAAAAAGGAGTGTACATGCCTTCTGGGTTTCTGGCTTGGGCCCTGGGTGGGTGGCAATGCCAGTCACTGAAACAAAGACCTCAGGAAAAAAGAAAACATTTGGATAAAGAGGATGAGATCCATTAGCACTTATGTTTTAGATATATCTGTGTTGGTCTGGACTTTAGGCTGTAGGTTTGTTGAAATATAGACTTGCTGTTTCTGTCCTCTTGTGTTTTGCATAGATATTTTCCATTAACTGGCAGTGCTATTCATTATACTATATGTGGATCCCTGGTGAAGTAGCCGAGTGTTCAAAGGAGAATGTTCATGGACTATGAATCATGGAAGACTAGCCTCATCATGAACTCATTTTTCTTGAACATCATAAATTTAAATATGTAACAGATTTGAAAACACACTACTTAAAGGAAAATTACTTCTAATGTGAGCTAGGTTGTTTGAACCAAAAATATTAATGCCCTATCTCACTTGCCATAACATTACTATAAGCCAAGACACAGTTATCCCAAAGAATTCTAGCATTGACCTGCCTGGTACGGTCTGTACGGACTTCTCTGCAATTAGGACATTTGTGCCAAGTTTTTTTTTTTTTTTTTGCGGTACTGGGGATTGAACTCAGGGGCATTCTACCTCCGAGCTATACCCCCAGCCCTATTTTTTATTCTTTATTTTGAAACCGAGTCTCACCAAGTTGCAGAGTGCCTCACTAGGTAGCTGAGGCTGGCCGCGAACCCGGATCCTCCGGTCTCAGCCTCCCAAATGCTGGGATTACAAGCGTGCGCCACCACGCCCGGCTGTGCCAAGTTTTTACATGGCCATATCTGCAAAATCCATGCAGCTGCTCCAGAAGCCACCCAACACAAGAAGCTGAGGAGAAAATTGGAGTGGAAAATGACAATAGTCTTAACTCTAACTATATGAGATGTTCAACACCATTAATCTTTAGAAAAATGCAAGTTAAAGCCATGATGAAAGGCTATTTCATAACCACTAGGACCTGGTTTAGTTTATAATAAAGATTATATATACATATATATATATATATATATATATATATATATATATAGAGAGAGAGAGAGAGAGAGAGAGAGAGAGAGAGGAGAGAGAGAGAGAGAGAGAGAGAGAGAGAGAGAGAGAGAGAGAGAAGTGTTGGTGAGGAGAAATTGAAACCCTCAAGCACTGCTAGAAGGAATGTAAAATGTCACAGCTGCTCAGGAAAACAGGTTGGCAATTCCTTAAAAGACTAAACATAGAGTGGCCATATGACCCAGCAATGCCATTCCTATGCATATACTCAAAAGAACTGAAAGTGTATGTCCATGTAAAAACTTGGCACATGTTCAGAGCGGCATTATACATAAAATCAAAGAGTGGGAAACAACACAAATTGATCATAAATAGATGAAAAGATAAACAAAATGCAGTGTGTCCATGCAATGAAATATTATTCAGCCTCAAAAAGGGATAAAGTACTGATACATGGAAACATACATATAAGCCTTGAAGACATTCTAAATGAAAGAAAAGACACAAAAGGGACACATGATTTAAAATGTATGGAATATTCCAAATAAGAAAAATTTTAGAAACAGAAAGTAGATTAATGTCTGAATGTGGGCAGAAGGGTGAAGTTCAGGTAAAAATTGGAATAACAAATGACTACAAACAGGTACAGGATTTCTTTTAAGGACAATTAAAATGTGTGGAATTAGATAGTGGTGATGGCTGCACCACTTTATAAACATATTAAAATATACTAGTATACTGAAGTCCACTGAATCATATACTTAAAATGAGAGTTTCATTTCAATAAATAAAAAATATTGCATGTGACTGTCTTAAAATAGTATATATTTGGCCCCATTTGGATATAGGATCAAAGTGATAAAGCTTACACTTCAGGATGCCTCATTTCATGGGCCTGTCCAAGGCTGTCTCGGGAAACTGTTGTGGCAGTGTGTTTCACAAAGTTTGTGAAAGGAAGCTATTTTAACTGCAATCAGCTAAGAGCATTGCCCTTTTCCACTCCAGTTCCCCCTTCAGCTGCTTCTCTGGGAAGGGTGGTACTGGAGCAGCTGTGTGGAGTTTGGAGAACTGGCTGAGAGTTGAATTGATATATTTAACTCTACTTTATCTAAAGGCCACAATTGGCCTGAGATCCAGTGAAGAATCTTAGTGTCACACTAAGGTAAGGCTTGCACTTGTCCTAGTATATGAATGGTTTACTGGAATACTCCTGCTGTGAACTGCCCCATTTACCCTGAGTCAAGACCTCATGGTGCAGAGCCATGAGGTGCAGCCACAGGGACCTGTCCTATGATTTTTGCCATCAAGGAGGAGGTGAATAATGAAAGAGAAACAAGAGCAACAGACTTGGAAGCTCATCTGTAGAAAATTCTTATAAATCTTATAACGCATATGTGAGAAGGAATTGATAGAAATTTTACCATACAAGTTTATATTATGTTATAGTGATTTTAAATTGAATAGAAAAGGTTTTAAACTCCCATTAGTAAAAAATAAATAAATAACAAATTCCAATCAACTATGTTAGAAGAAAAAAAAAAGAATTATCTTTCTGTTAGTTGGCAGAAAACACCACATTATTCTATGAAAAGGAATTCAAAGAATACAACCGGATTACAGAGGAGTATTACAGAGTTAGGACAGGTAGTTATTTCATAAAAACCTTATGCTATTTTTCTAAATGTTGAGGTACTTTTAATATGTTTTCAGCTCTTTAAAATTTATAATTTGTTGAGATTTATTTCTGTTCTGAGCAGACTTAGATCATCGAAAACAACCAAAATACAGTTTCAGTCCATTCTAGAACATTTATTGTAACCATGATGGAGACAAGTTCTTTATTTCTTAACACTTCATGCAGACTTTATACACCTTATGCTATTTTATGGCAGAGAGAGAGAGACAGAGACAGAGAGATATTAGTACAATCGGGAAAGCAGGTCAGGCAGTCCATTTACCATGGAGCTTAGCTGTGTTGTGGTCTCAGGATTGGGTTAATTGTGAGTCTGCTCTGAGTCTTCAGGCTTGACCTTAACCAGTGCTCAACTAGAACCAAAGGTGAGGAATTGCCCAGTGGCTATCAGCACATCTGCTGGGTCAGTGTGCAGCCTCCTTATTGGTGGTCAAAATGCTCCTTGGAAGAATATGGTGTGAGTTTCCAGTCTCAGGTACCAACAAATACAGTCCTCATGTTGCTAGGGACTCGATTTGGTTGTCAAGGTGCTCCTGGTCAGCAAGTCTTGCACCTGTGTATTGATTTTGTCTATCATTCCTGGGCATTGCACCTTGTGTTTGGTGCCTGTGTGTTGCCAGTTACCCTGGGTGTGTGGTGCCACGCCTCTGTGTTTTGAGAGCTACGTGTGTGCACTGCACAACATGCTGGAGTATGTGAATCAGAGCCAGGTGGGCATTGCAAGTTAAGTCTCTTTTTAGCATTAGTGGATCGATCACTTAAAAAATATATATGTGCTCCATACAGTTTCTCATGTAAGATAGAAATAGCATTAGTTATTAATTTTATAATCTTTTTCTTAAGGAGATTACCCCTAATGGCATAGCTTTAGATCCCACAAAACCTGAATCTTCTCCATCTAACAAGGAATACATATTGTCGTTATATTAGAAGAGAAGAAAAACATGTTCCTCTGGAAACTACTAGGGAGGCTTTAGCCTCTCTCATTGCTCTTTCATATGAGGACAGTGTTTACCAGGATGGTGAGCCTCACAAGATATACTATGAGTCAGGTCATTGTGGTTACTGGACATAGGTAATACATGTATCTCTTCAAACCTAATGAAAATAACAGAAAAATACCCAAAACTCAGTGAAATAGAATATGCCTGTTCTTAAAATTCAAAGATCTAATGCCTCTGTCACCTTCAATAAAAAATGGAGGGAAGAAACCCACTTGGGATTATTCTTTTGCATGTGTGGTGGGCATTTCAGGAAGAATTCTAAATTTAGAATCTCTCCCCTGAAGTATATATTGGTGTTTAAAATACTACTGCTATCACAAATATTTTCAACACTATCTAAGGGTAGCTCTTCCCAGTACATCCATGTCTTCATGGTTGTCAAAAGCTTTGTAGTTGTCATATATTTAATAACCCGAATTAAGAAAGTACAGATGCACGTAGGAGGCAAACACCTCCCAGGTTTACTTTGGATATGGATGCCAAAGATACCAGAGGAGAGGAAAAGGGGATCAACATATGATCCCATATGAACATTTCCATATTATTCCAGATGGTTTCTCAAAAAGTTTTGCTAGGGAAGTTATAATTACATACGAGAGACCTATTAAAGTGATACTTGTAAAGGTAGGAAAAGCAACACGTTTTAATATCGTTCATTACTTTGGGCCTTCATGTGGGCGAAAAAATCTTCTAAAATAGATGGTTTTCTGAGCATCAACTCAATGCTGATAACCACGTGTGAGAAGCAAGTCCAATGTTGAGAACATCAAGCAATGAGGCTTTCAAAGGGACGCCCAGTGGTGTTTTATCCAGGAGGTGAGGAAGGACGAAAGATCTTCTAAAGCTGACAGCAGTCAGGGATCCCTAATATCAGCTCAAGCTGAGAAGCTACAAAGTCAAAAGAGAATCCTCTGAACTTCTCTCCCTGAGTATTTAAGCCTCACTTAAAAGCCTCAACTTTCCTAACTAAAAAAGTTAGGGTGGGGTGGAGCGGGGGAAGGCAGGAAATCAAGATCAACGTTGGAATGGTGTTCCTAAGGAGAACATTCTGTCTCTCCTGCTCACTTGCATTCATACAAGAAAAGTTCAAAAGGAAGAATGTCAGTAGTTTAGAAGTATAGATGCCTGAGTAACATGTAATTCTTTGTCTTATGGTACATTAAACTTCCGTGTACCCATTTCTGTGCTCATGACTTTGGACTGTGCATCTCCTCTGCCTCTCTTAAATGGCTTTGTTTACCATCTTAGTTGAAAATAAAGAACGGAAATTATAAATAAAGATATATGTAAAGAAATGGCCGTTCTTACTAGAGAATAGGGAAATGTATTTTGCTCATGTATAACATAGGAAAAGGATGCATGAAAATAATGTCTTAATATTTATATCCCAAGTCTTATCACTGTGCTTTCTTTGTATATCAATATAGCACAGCTTTCGGCATATGGATATCACTCAGCACTTAATCTAAAGCTTTGCAGGACAGGAAAGAAATCTGATGGTTTTAATCTCACAAAACAAAGCCTCTGAAAATCAGTAGTGTTCTTTGGCTTCCTGTTGCATATGCTCTATCCTTCTTATTGTAAATGCATGCAAAGTCTCCTCCCTTTTTGTTGCACTAGATGTGATGATGTCATCTCAATTCAGAAATTGCTTCATGTGCCACAAAACAGTTATGCAGGACAAAGTCAAGGTGGAAAAAAGTAGATTTAATAATGCACTTCTGTTTTCCACTAGCTCTCTTCTTTGAATCATTACTGTGACCTCATTTCCCCAATTTAGAGAGTGATTGAGCTGTACTTCAACTTGCTACTATTTTTAAATCTGCACATAGCATCATTTAAAACACATGTTTTAATCAAATCAAGCAAAAATGTCTGGGGTGATTAGCCTGGGATTTTCATTCCTTGAATTCTCTTGGCCATGGATACCCAACTCCTCCTCTTTTACATTCCCCAGATACTGTTGATTTCTCCGGTTAGAAGCTGTATATCACTCGTGTTTATTTTAGCTTGTTTGCGTGAAAGTTGACACTGTACAGTGACAAGAATCAGATTCCGAGACTAAATGTTTAACATGTAACAGGGATTTTAACTAAGATACCCGGTGATGCCAACTGCAAAATAATCTGTCACTTCTAGATGATCTGCTTTGTTTTATTAACAGTGAAGGTCAGAGCGGCCAACATTACACGTTAAAGGAGGCCACATGAGGCAGCTGGAAACGAGGTTGCTAAAACAGAAAGTTAGAAAAATAATTGATGATAGAAGGAAAATAGAAGCACTCTTAAATGTATCTCATACTTATTGCCATCTATTAAGTTGCTATCTTTTACTTGTTCTAGGAAGGATATGGTTTGAAATCATCATATGACAGTTCATAGACAGTTATGGAAGGATTTTCTGATGTGTAAATGTTAACAACAAAAATGTAAGTTAAGAATGGTAAGTAGCAGTGGATTTTTACGTTTTTTCTCAAGTAAAATTAATTTTATTCTACCTTGAGTGATTGATTTAATTCTGGGAGTAGGGTTTAATCTTGAGACACAAAGTGACAGGTATTGAAATGTCACACTGTTCCCATAAATATGTACAAGTACTACCATGTGTCAATTAAAAATGAAAAAAATATGTAAAAAAACAAAAATACACAAAGTGAACCATCAGTAAGTCAACTCCATAGTGGTACATGGAGGGTGAATGTGTAATATTTGTATAACAAGTGATTCCCTTTACCTAATGATGCTGAAACCATCCAGGCAGCTCAGTTCCTGAGCCAGAGTTGTACTGGTGGGACTACTGGAGTCAAAGAATCTTTTATTAGATTTCTCACTAAAATCTGGAGAAGGCAATAATCTCCTCCCCATGCATATTTTGCTACAGCATCTTATATCCCATGTAGACATTTTGCTATAACCTCGGAATACTAACCCAGCCTCCCGATGGTCTTCATGCACACGTTAACTCACATAGAAACAAACACGACAGCCTACTGCTGCTTCGTTTCTTTGCAATGAACAGCATATTTTGCTCACTGGGGGGAAAAGGCAGGAGGCAGCCTATTGTATTGTAACGGTTATCTCTGAGTGAATAGAAGGAATTGCTTCCAAATGCAATAACAGAATTACTGTAGATTAGTGAGCGGTTGAGCATTAGTGCGGAGGTAAAATTGTTTCCTCTATTGCATGACCATGATCTTGAAAGTTTTCATTTTATTCCAATAATGGAGATGCTCGATCACATACTGAGTCAGGTAAATCACAAAGCCGGCTCTTCAGCAGTCCTGAACAGGCCATAACTAATGCCATCGCTGAGGACTGCATTAACCACAATTCTGACAAATAAAATCTGACACAAGTGGCGCATTTGATTTGGCTACAGTGGGAATAGGGACTTTTATTCAGAAATACAATAATACAGTAACAACAAGTACTCTAGTTCCACATTGTACAAAAATGAAAAATAAAAAAAGCCCAGGTACTATTCATTGCAGTCTATAGTGTTTCATTACTAAGAAGAGCACTCCCAGCTCATGAGCACCATGTATCAATGAAAGAAGTAGAAACTGAGAGCAGATATTTGAGGTTGAAAGAGCCAAGGGGTAGCAGCATTGTAGTATCAATTACAATGACAAACATGTAGCTGCTTTAAAATTTTAACTTGAAATGTGAAAACAGATTGTGATTTGGCACAGCACAGCACATCAATAGCCTCTAGCTTCAGCTTTGAAGTAAATGACCCACTTTTCCTTCATGTGTACCACTAAAATTAGGAAGCACCTTGCTTGAAATTTCTGATTTTGAGATCAGTTCAAGCATTGCATACAAAGTTGGACAGGGGCTGTAGCCTTACCCTTTAAAATTGGGGAAGACTGGGAAAAATGCAGATTGGGAAAGAATTTTCTTTATGTGAGATTTGACTTCAGTAAGAACCAGTTCTCTCTAAGCTTATGAGTCTATAAATGAAGGTAAGAGAGTTGACAGATGAAAGACCCAAAACACTGCTACAAAATGACCCCCGTAACCCAAAATTTTAATAAATGGGCATGTAATTCCTTTTAAATTGCCAAACAAACTTCCAGGAAAACAAGTGAGAATGGTTACTAAAGAACGTGAACTTATTACTATCAAACCCATCCCAATTGCCATCCCAGCCCATCACTCCATGATAAAGAGGTGCCACATGTGGTGAGGAGGGTGAAAGACTGAAATAACTGCACCTGCCACGCTGAGTCAGAAAATAGAGGGATTCTTAAATGTGTCTTCTCAATACCTAAACTATGATTGTGTACTCCATTGTTAGGAGGTATTAGAAGACATTAGGATCAAGAACCTTGGAGGAGCCAACTTTTACTTCTGGTGCCCTCCTCTTTTCCACCCCAGGCTTCCAAGAAACCATGTACATAAAGGGTAAGGTAAATGCTAAATGCCTAAATTCCTGTTGGCCAGCCCCCAGTGTTCTGTCACAGAGCTCCCTGGACAGCTGGACTGTGCACATGGCCCTGGCTCCTGCCTTAAGAGGAGTCTCTGGAGTTTCTTGTCTCCTTCCTGGCTGCGGCTGCCCATCAGAAGGAGCTGGTGCTCACGGTGGAGCAGGAACCAGAGGGAGTTGCTGCAGTGCTCCACTCAACCATGCAGCTGGTAGTTTGGTTCCATCTGTGTTTCCTCTGGCCAATCCAATCAGCTCCACCTCCTCCCTGAACAGAGGATGGGGGATGGAGGAGGCATGAGAAAAAGTGAGAAAAAAAAGAGGCTCCAGTGGAAAGGAAGTAATGCTTAGAGTTCCCCTCCTGTCCCGAAGCTGACAGTCTGAGTGGATAATATGCTTAGTTCAAATCCATGGGCAGCTGTGTTCTGAGAACTGGAAAGGAGAAGGACGAGTAGGGCAGAAGACAGGGTTCTTATTCTCAGGATTCTTCCCATAATACAACAACGAAGTATGTGCTTATGAGTGTATAAGGCAACATTCATAGAAAATGCAAAGCAAATTACTTCTACTATGAATAAGAGAGTGGCTAGAAATAGCTAAAATAGAAACACTGGCATAAAGGCTTGAAAAATAAGAAGTAATTTTAGTGAATTATTGAAATGACAAAGCATAGTATCAGTGAAAGGGAAAAGAAAGGCTGTGAAGGCAGCAGGGGTTAAGGTCAGGAGAGAGGACATGCCCTGGCATATATGGTGCATGTGGTGGCTAGAGATCCAGGGGTACAGAGTCAGAGTCGGAGGCAAGAGCCTGGAAATGATCCAAGAAAAGTGTGTTATTGCCTTGTAGGAAGCTCCTCGAGTTTCCTGCTAACAAATTAAGTGTTTTATGAAAAGAAGTGATCTGACCAGGTTTGTGTTGACCAGACATTATTCTGTCAACACTGTGAAGGGATTTTAGGCAAGAGAGATAAAGGTAGAGAAACCAGTGAAGAGGCTCATGCAGCTGTTGCAAGGGAAGAGAAGGAGGAGGGTTGGAGATTTCTCAGTATACTCTGAGGCTACCTACAAAGTTGGGACACCAAAAATCTTTTTTGAATAATTTGATGTTTTGAAGTTCAGAAAAGATGTTAAAGTTGTCCTTATGGGAAAAAATGAGAATTTTGTTGAACTTCTTTGTACTTACTCTATGAATATTTTTAAAAGTATGTGTTCTTAGTAGTGGGCTGCACTATTATTTTTTCTGTGCTTAAGGATCCCACAAGTGATGAAATATGTTGCTTAGACAACTGAAGGCGCTGGCACCATTAACTGAGATAAGGAACACAAGTATAGGGCAGATTTCAGTGGTTTTAGCTTGTAATTTTAAGGTCAAGATGACACAGGAACTTCTTTTTTTTTTTTTTTTTGCGTTTTTGCGGTACTGGGGATTGAACTCAGGGGCATTCTACCTCCAAGCTACACCCCCAGCCCTATTTTTTATTCTTTATTTTGAAACTGAGTCTCACTAAGTTGCGGAGTGCCTCACTAGGTAGCTGAGGCTGGCCGCGAACCCGAATCCTCCAGTCTCAGCCTCCTGAATGCTGGGATTACAAGCATGCGCCACCATGCCCAGCTGACGGAGGAACTTCTAAGTGTGATGTTTGGTAAGATTTGGCCCCTATCAGTTGGGGCTGCAAATATGGATAAATGTGGAAAAATAATACCTGGAGCCTAGTTACAAAATACTTGTACATGCATTATGAAACAGAAGGTAAGGGTGAAAATGTAATGACAGACTCAGAAAGAAACACACTTTATTTGGTTCCAATCAATCTTTCTTTTGTTAAACTTATTCTGTCCTAAATTTTAGGTGGGGAGGACTTAAGGGTTTTGTAGATTGTTATGGATAAGGTAGTTCATTTTCATTATGAAAAATGTACATTTGTGAATTTTCTGGTTCTAATAAAGTTTGTTTTATAGTTTAAGATGACCAAAGAGAACCTGGCTGACTAACCCATCACAGACTCAAATCTCACTGTACCGGGCTCATCATAGTTATTCAGTAAATATTTGCTGAATCAAAATTTGTGAAAGGATATCTGACTGGCATATCCTTCTCTTCAATTGAATTCAAGCTGTGAGGTAGCCATGTTTTTTTTTTTTTTTTTTTTTTTTTTTTACACTTCTAAACTTCAGCTTTCTCTTCTAAATGAGACTCTAACAAGGATGCTATAAAAGTTAATGGAAAAGCAAGTGAATTTTTGCCTCCACAACACATATCACAATGTGTATAATATGATTTTTAAAATGTTTCTTGTAGAACACCAAGACTCATTAGAATGGTCAAATGTACCTCCTGCCAATTTTATTTTAGAATAAATTCAAACACCATCATAGTTTTGTTCAATTTTAGTGAACCAAATGAAGTTATGTCAATGAATTTAAAAATAAGACATTACAAGTATATAAATAATAACATCTAACAAAAGTAAGCATTTCTTGAAAGTTCCATAAAGGACTTTATATTCATTGTCTCAGTTCTACTACGAAGTTATTGTTCTTATTAGGCTCAATTTTCATATGTAAAACATTGAGACATAGAGAACTTAGTTGTTTGCCCAAAATCAAACAACCTGTACTAGATGGAGCTGAGATGAACCTGCCAAAGGGGCTCTGAAATTTTCCCCTACTCTTGGACATTGCAGTGTAAGGCTTAAATGTTGAGTAGCTACAGTCTGAGACTCGAATCATAGCTCCAACCTTTGCTAGTTACATCATTTATTGTAAAATGAATTACGTTACTTAACCTCACTGAATGTGTTTCCTTCTCTGAAATGTGAGTAAAAGAAGTACCTATCCCACAGGGTTCTAATATCTATTAATGCTTTCTTTATGCTTGGTACCACTTAATGCATTTTATTTATTGAAATAGGTTAGACTGTACTTGGCACATAATAATGGCTCAATAATGTTAACTATGATTTAAGAAACAGAAAATATTATGGTAGTTAAACAGGCAGGCTATAAAATTAGATAGATAGGTTGATATTTTGGATCTGTCACTCTCTGTGTTATTTACCCAAGATCTTAGATAAATTATATACTTCTCTATGTTCTAAATTTGCTTATCTACAGAAGAGAGAGTAATAGTTTGTAATTTTACTTTATAAAGTTGTTATGATGACAAAGTGAATTAGTATATGTAATATTATTATAGGTATATACAGGGGATAATTGCCTTTCTTATTATTTTAACAAAAACTTATATTCCCATACATATTCAGGTACATAAACACATAAACATACACATACAAAGACATAATTGGATTCTGTTAGCAACTTAACAGAGTATCTAGAATTCCATTTTGCCTTTGTCTGCATAGTCCACCAATATACTATCTACCTTCTGAGTCATTTACTCATTCTCCAGGCTAATAGTCTTGCTTTCTACTCTGTGACCTTCTGACTATAGTAACTAGAATACTAGCCCTTGTACAAAACTGAGAACTTTTAGCACCCAGAAGAGAACTATCTATCAGGGACTGACAGATCACTTTATGACCATAGATTTCCATCATGTGATAAGATTTGTAGGAACTGAGAGCTGTGCTTAAGTAAACAATTCCCATGAAGCTATCTGAGTAACTAGATAGGTTTGTTTAGTTACAGGCCCCATTACTCACGCTCTAGGCCACCCTGCGTAGGTCCAATCTTGCCTGTCATTTTGACTGCAAATATTGAACAAATCTTTGACTGTGAATCATTTGAGGTACCAGTTTATTCACTGACAAATGATGAAAACTTTAGCACATTGGTTTGTTTTGAAGATTAGTAAGTTGATCTGTGCAATGTACTAGAACCTAGAGTGAAAGAAGCAATTACTACCATGTCTCCTACTTCTATTAGTATTAATTTACTCATGTAATAAATGCACCTACTATGTCCTTGACACTAGGATAGTTTCCAAGAATACTTATGATTTCACAGGGGCCAATTATAATGGCATACAATGGATTAGAAGAAACACAACATTAGAATAAACAGAGGTGTGTAGAAACTCATACCCAGAGGGAATAGTTACCTCTCCAGTAATTTCTGGGGAGGAGAGAAGAGTATTAGAGACTGAATATTAATGTTCCCCTAAAATTCACATATTGAAACCTATTTTCCCCAGATGCTAATATTTGGAGGTAGTAGGTCATCAGGGCTCTGAAATTAGTGTCCTTTTAAAAGAAGCCCCAGATGGTTTTAAACTAAGAAGTTTCTGCACATCAAAGGAAACCACCAAGAGTCTAAAGAGAAAGCCTACAGAAAGGGAGAAGATCTTTACCAGCTATTACTCTGACAGAGGATTAATATCTAGAATATATAAAGAACTTAAAAGACTTTACACTATAAAAACAAATAACCCAATCAAGAAATTGGCAACTGAATTAAGCAGACACTTCACAAAAGAAGAGATACAAATGACCAATGGATACATGAAAAAATGTTCAACATCATTAGCAATTAGGGAGATGCAAATCAAAACTACATAGAGATTCTATCTAATCCCAATCAGAATGGCAATCATCAAGAAGTCAAATAACAATCAATGTTGGTGAGGATATGGTGAAATAGGAACTCTTCTATGCTGTTGGTGGGATTTCAAACTAGTTCAGCTGCTTTGGAGATCAGGGTGGAGATTCTTTAGAAAACTGGGAATGTATCCACCATATGATCCTGTTATACCACTCCTGGGTATCTTTCTAAAGAGGTTGAAACCAGAGAACTACAGTAATATATGCATACCCATGTTCATAACTATGTTACAATAGACAAATTATGAGACCAACCATCAACAGGTGTCCATCAACAGATGAATAGATTATGAAATTATGGGAAATACACACAATGGAATTCTACTCAGCAATAACGAAGAATAAAATAATGTCATTTGTAAGAAAATGGAAGGACTTGAAGAATATTATGTTAAGTGAGATTAGGCACTCACAGAAAGTGAAGGGGCATATATTTTCTCTAACATGCGTAAGCTAGGGAGTAACTGGAATGTGAGAGGGACTCCAGATAATGATGGAGAAACCTCAGTAGAGCTAGGGAAGTGGTCTAAGGGAAGGAGGGGGGAAGACTGAGGTTCATTCATGCAAGAATTACCATTGACTACATGTACATATGTGAAAATACCAATGCCAATCTCAGTACTCTGTATTGTGAAGGGAGGAGATGGGAGTGTGGGGGGGCACCAAATGCTGTGTGCATTTATGTCATTGTCAACATGGTTTACATTGTGATATGAGACTATAGTGCACCAATAAAAGCACATTAAAAATAATTAAAAATAAATAAAAGAGGTCCCAGAGAGTCCCCTGCCCCTTCTGCCTTGTGAGGACACAGTGAAAAGACAATGTCTATAAATCTAGAATTAGACTATCACCAGGCACTGAATCTACTATTGGTTTGATTTTGGACTTCTGAGCTACCAGAATTGTGAAAATATGTCTTTGTTGTTTATAAGATACCTGATCTACAGTATTCTCTTATTGTAGCCTCAACAGACTAAGAGAAAGATCAAGAGCACAGAAGGTTTCACTGAGAGGGTGACAATTGAACTCGACTTTAAAGGGGAGACCAAGAAAAGAAGAATGGTTAGGGATGAACTTGATAAAATAAAATGGAAGACGGCTACTGAACTGGAAGGAAAAGAAAGAGCATGTGTAAAGATAAAAAAAAAGTGTAGTTACAGTGTTTCATTTGATCAAGGAGAATCCTTGAGACCAGTGTAGCTCAAGAATAGGCAAAATGACATGACATGCTGTGGGAATTTTAAAAATCCAACAAAAGTATGCATTAGTTGGCAAATAATTACCCTCACTCATTTCCAACATGCTTCCTGAGTTCTGAGGCCTGGACCACTCTAGAATCTTACAAACACTTTAGACTGTTTCGTGATCCAGCAGCTAAAGGGTTATCCTCTTGAACAAAAGTCATGACTCTTCTGATTGGTCAGTATTTTATGGGTGGCTGAATATTTTATATTTTATCCCTGTCTATAGGAAGTGGGAGTATGAGACTGTATTTTCCTACTTTTAATTAATTTATATTTAAATTGACAGTAAGTTATATGAAGCTGGTTTTATCCCTGCATTGCTTGTATTCAAATGACTATGTTTTAACCTAGAGGAAAATATGAATCTTTTAGTTGTCTTGACTATTTCAATAGAATTTGGAAAACACAGAAGTAACTTGTTTATTGTTTTCAATCAATATAGGATCATTGTAAAAGTGTTTTAAAATGCTGAAAATAATCCCAGGATTAATTAGTTAACATTTTCTTAGTAATTCTTCCAGGTAATTTTAATATCACTAGTGGTAGAATGTGTATGTATGTGGGTATATGTATACACAGTCACTGATGTGTTTTGTTATTTATATGATTACTTCCTGCTAAATATTCTGCTCTGTAATTCTGAAATTTTTCTACTTAAAATGTATCTTGCACATTTTTCTGCCTCTGTACATATAGATGTACTTCTTTTTAAAAAATCATTGTTTAGAATTCTGCCTAGAATGTGTACCATAATTTCTGACAGATATATAAGTAATTTCTAGACTTTACAATTTTTAAGTGTTGCAGTTAATATCCCTGAACATTTATCTTTGCACATTATAAAGGTTTCTGGTAAAATTGACTCTTTGAACACAGAAGTAACTCATACTAATTGTTTTCAAATATAAATTGTCATTAATGTGCAAAAAATACAAGTTTAATTATCTGAATCCTTAATAACCTTCTCTGAAAGCTTTATATATCTCTCGGGCAGAAAAAAATAAGTAGATGATATAATTGTCCCCTGTCTAGACTGAGACAACTATGGTGACATTTGTTCTCAATTATTAATTAAACATACATGAAACCCTTTAGATGAGCAGGTGATATGGTTATTATTAGATGTGTTGCTTGTTTACAACAAGGGCATTTTTAGAGGCTTAGATCAAAGTTCTATAGCTGATTTCAGAATAGTAGTATTAATTGTGCTGAGGACTGGGACTCTGGGGAAGCAGCTGGAAGAGAATGAAAGTGACCCCCACAACATCAAAGTCACATCATTCCATCATTATTCTATTACCCAGACCACCACATTGGTGCTGGCAGAAGTGAAAAAAACAAAACAAAAACTAGGCAGCAAATAAAGAACATTCCTTGGTATTCACACAAGGAAGATATACACTGTATGCACATTAAAAGTCTACCCATAAAAGGTCTACGTCATCATTCCTCCATTAACTCTTTCACTTACAAGCCCATTATTCATCTCCATTTGCCAAGTTCAGTGCTAAGCAGTGAGCATGCAGCCTGGAATGAAATGTACAATATCTTTGAGCTCATATTGCTTTTCCTAGACCTGGCATTTAGCCACTATAGGAATTTTTTTAATGTTTTAGTATACACTTCGTCTATACTTCTTCCCACTATTTCTACTGCCATTATCATAGCTTCAGATCACTACCATTTAATTCCTGAACTATTGTTTTTATAATTGTTCATCTTACTCCCAACCCTGAATGTTTTTTCACCACACTAGTCCCTTCATATTGATTCTTTGTTCAAAAACAATGCTTCTGGGTTGTCTACAATGTCTGAATTGTATATGCTCCAATACTAAGGGTCTTCAATATTCCCCTCAATCTATCTGTCCAACCTGCTGACAGATATATAGATACATAAACACAAACTTACCATTCCTATTATATGACAGGTATTGAATTAAATGCTAGGTTTAAATATATATATATATATATATATATATATACACACACACACACATATATATGTATATATATATATGCAGTCATATTCCTTTTACTCAATAAAAACATAAGCAAAATCATGAGCACATAAAATGAAAAATCTAGTGAAAACATAGAGGCTAATATGAAAAGGTTACCCAGTCCAATCAGAGGTATGGGTAGGGACCAAGGAAAGCTTCTTAGAAGAGGTTATAGCCAAGAAGAATCTTCAAGGATTAGGAGGAGTTGGCCCAGTGAAGTAGGTAGGAACATTCTTAGCAGAGGGAACAACTTGAATAAAGACATAGGCAGGATAAACTGCATAGCATAAGAGAAGAATTACAAAGGATTCAGTATTGCTGAAGAGCAAAGCATGAGGTATGTGATCATGAATGATAAAGGTGAAGAAATAGCTCACATAATGTGGAATGACTGACAAATTTTGTTAGGGGAGTGATGAACTTGGAATTGAATTTGGATGCATTCTTCTGACCACTGGGATAGGATGGGTTTGAGCACATAGCCATAGAGCCTGGGACACTATTTTAGTAGGTCAGGGCTTGCATTAAAGTAGCATATGTAGTTATGTGGATGAAGAAACTGAATCAAGACTAGTAAGGAGGTAAAAATAACAAAATTGGGGATTATTTATTTAGATATTAAGCAAAGGGAAAAAATTTCAAGAATGACTTTTAAGCTCTGATTTTTATTTTGAGTGACTGATTAAATGGGGTTCTCCTGAATGAGTTTGTAATTAAAGAGACCAGGGCAGGTTTTGAGGAAGAGAACAAGAGAGTATTGAATTCCACATTGGCCATGTCCATTTTAGGTTTTCGCTAATACCCTGGTTTGTTCCAAAGGATTTAGGGCAGCACATTGAGTTCAAAATCCCTGTAGGACAACCAGATGAAGATATCCACAGGTTCTTGGAAAAAAATCAGAGCTGGAGAGAGAGATTGGAGCACTACCGGCATGATACCAGAACTACTGAATTATACTGCCATCTCTGGTGGCAGTCGAAATTCGGAAAGTGGATTAGCATGACGAAGTTCAGGAAATGGAAGAAATGATGGCAGAACTTTGAGAAATAACATTTAAGAAGTAAAGCAGAAAGCAAAATCCATGGAAAAGGCCAAAGAGTATTTAGAAATGTGTAAGCTAATTAAAGGCATAGTGGTAGGAAGATGCAATGGAAATTCAAAAGTAAAGATCTCAAGGTGAACATTGTAATGAACATTGTAAGATGCAACAGAGATATTTGTTCAATAACGTCCACTGGGTGTTACAATTAGGATTTTTCTTCAAGAGCTATTTTTCTTCTTCAGTGGAGTGATGACAGGAAAAGCCAGACTTCAGTCTATGGGAAAGTGAATAGAAAAAAGTAGAGAAAAATTGGTCCTACATCCAAAAGATAGAAATGACAGAGAAGACAAGAGAGAAGCTGGTATTAGAAAGATATAAAGTAAGTGGAGGATTTTTATTTAGTGTGTAAGGTATTTACTTTTTTATGTTTCTAAGCTAGTATTGCTTCTCTACTAGAGAAATGAGATAGAAGATCTAGAATAGAGAAAATAATTAATGGAGGGAAACATAAAGGTAGGCAAAGGGAGTTGAACCAAATGCTCCAATGGAAGAAAAAAGAATACTTTATTTTCTCAGACCAAAAGGAATAGAATAAATGAATTCTGCACATATATAAGTATGTAGATAAAGATGGCAAAATTAAAGAAGAACTCATATAATGAGCTTATCTCTATCTTCAAAGTATGCTATTTCCCCATACTCCTATTTTCTGAATGACTTCTTAGGCATGTTCTAGATTGTCTTTTATTTCTGCACACTCACAGACACAATCATTAACCAAATTACTTACCTCCTTGAATAATGAATATTGATGTGTATCAGCCAGCACATAGTCACAAAGCATGTTTTCTGTATGACAAAAGATTAAAAGTAGATTACAGAATAATCCAAGAACTCCATAATGTCACATAACAATATACAAAATTTAAAAATTAAAAGAAAAGTTAAAAATAAATAATACAAAGAAAAATCAATAATCACTGCTTGTTTCAGGACTACTAGAAAGAAAAATGAGCAGTTTCAGAGGGTTTTAAGTCTTTACAGTTCTCCTCTATTATCAAAAAAGAAGGAAAAAAGAAAAAAAACAAACTTAGAAAAACTTTGCTACCTTCTGAACATTTCACAAACAACTCTCAACATGGTGCACAGTACATGGGAGGGATAAATAATGTATATTAATGAGGTGATATAAACACTGACGAAGGTCAGATATTTGATACACATGGAACTCCTTAATCACTACTAGTGAAGAAGCGCTAAGAATTAGAAATAATTAAAATAAGAACTGAAGCAGTGCCCCAGGGACATTTTGTATCCACATGAAAGGCCACAGAACAGCTCCTTCCTAAACCTTGGGCATCAGGGTATTTGAACAGGTCTATCTGAGTGTCACCAAGGCTATGGACGGTCAGTTTATGCCTGCTCTCAGCTCCCAGCCGGTGGTAGAGAGGCCCACAGGAAATTAGGGCCAGGTCTGTTTGGCTTTGGTGCAATTTCCACTTCTATAAATAGCCATAAAACTCAAATAGAATCTAAGGAAGTGAGATATTTCATAAACAGGAAAATAAGATTATCACTTGTCCTGGTTTTACCCCAGGGTTGAGAGCAAATATAGTGAACTTTTTGCATCCAAAACAAAGATTTCCCTCCTATCTCCACCCTTCTATCTTCAGAGATCTCCCTGAAATCTGGCAGAGAATATTCACAGTTTGGCCAGATCAGTGTCTGCTTTCTCCTCTCTCCTTTGCCATCCTGTTTAAAGGACTGACAAATAATAACTTACATACTCGGGCACATCTTGTTCTGAGGCAATCCCACTCATTAAGGCTAAAAGAAGACTTTATTTTCTTTTTTTCTAAGGGCTGAAATAAAATCTGCTAGCATTGCAGTTACTTAAGTCAGTCCTACAGAACTGCAGATACCTCTCTGCCCACTAAACTATGATGGCTTTCCCTGTGAAGTCCTTGTCTTGTATCTACAGCACAGGCATGGCTTTTGCCTAGGGGACTGACTCATCCTCTATTTCTCTCTGGGACTAGTTAGATTACTGCTCTGACCAGGAGCTCACTATCAGCTTCCTTGGCCCTTCTGAATCCCTCTTCTCTGCTCTACCAATACGGTTTCAGGGAAACTGAATGGAATGTCAAAAACACAGTCAATTAGAATCCTTTGTCTCAGGAGATGGGAAATGTTTGCAAATTTATTTCACCAACGGTTATTTAAAGCTCACTCTATTAATGGATAAAGGGGAAACAGGCATGAGTCAAATTTCTAAGATTTTTTTTTTTCTGAGGATAACATCCTTGCCCCTGTAAATTCTTATTATAAAAGAATAATTCTCCCTAACCCAATTAGTTTAATGTAGGCAGAAAGTGGAGAAATGGAAGAATACAAGATGGTGAAGATATTTCTCACAGTGATCCTCATTAAAAAAAATTCAAAATACTTTCCAATTCTAGGAATCCCCTGTTCTAGAAATCTGTACTTCCTGAAATAAAACATACTACAAGGATGTCTATGGCCGCAGAATCGGTAGCTGCAAAACAATGGAAATTACATTGGTACTTGCTATGGTTTGGGTATGGTTCACCTCCCAAAGGCTCATACACTGGAAGCTTGATTCTTTATGTATTGAGAGTTTATAAGACCATTAGAAGGGGGGATGTAGAGGGAGGTAATTAGGTCACGGAGGATCCACACTCATAAATGGATTAACGCTATTTCCCAAGAGTGTGTCAGGTTACATGGAAAGCAAGAATGAGTCTACAAAGCAAGTTTGGCTTTCTTGTGATCTCTGTCTTTCTGCCTCCGCCCCCACCTCACCAACTCTTGGAACTAGGACATGCATACTATGTTCCATTCACAAAAATACTAGTTCTGCTCTTCTACCTCTCTTAGCACATTATGAAATACTAGCAGTGTTAATCCATCCTAAAGATCCACACGAATTTTAAAGTAAAAAATAGCATGTCAGCTTCTTTTCCTTCTGACCATTGCCCTTCATTAGCACTTTAATCAGATGTTCTTTCTAGAAGGAGATGCAGTCCCATTGGTTTTGTAGGGGTTGAACACAACTGCTTGGTGTGAATTGGCCTGTCTATTGCTGGCAGCCTGATATGTGTTAAATTCGATCAAACTATCCTGGAGATACAGGAAAATGAGGCCATTCTTTTATTCATTTGTGACTTATGAAATCCAGATCTTTCCCATGTATCAAATATTTCATTTTAAAATTGTTAGTTGGGACCAAAAATGAAAAAAAAAAAGAAGAGATATTGAAAACGATAGACTGCTTTGGCACATTAGGACAATTCCTCATGATTTCCCTCTGTCATTTTCATGGTCTACTTGTCATTCTTAGGAAATGCCAGGACTGCTCACAGATTGACTGACACAGTTGGTATCTCACTGGAAGGTGTGATTTGAAATAAGTTGATGTAAACTGAGAGAATGTTCCTAAGAGACTGGGATCTGGAACTATGAAATTTGATAAAAAAAAAAAATAATCTTAATTTAAATTTTTTCTAAATATAAAGTTGCTTCCAGGACAGGTTCCTTTTACAAAAGACATAGAGTTTGTGACATTTGTAAACTGGGAACTGGAAGCTTCTATCATCTTATTTTTCATTTACCAAAATTTTATTTTGTGAAACACATTCAGGAAATAGCCCTCAGGCTCCAGTATAATAATTCCTCTTCATCACATGCTGGGTATGTAGGAGAAATATTTGTTGAATGGATAATGGAATTTATCTATGTAATTCTACAAAACTTCTTATGATCCAGGCATTGTATTTTTATATTCTACTTAATTAACAGAGCTAAAATATTCATGATGGAAAGAAGAAAATTCTGAAACTAAATGATTTTAATGCCAAGAATTTTACACACATGCACACACATATACACACACATACATCTATATAAAACTTTGTACATAAATTAAAACCTATAAAATATACAGTAATCTTGTACCTTTCCTTTCTAAGTAGCACTTCTTGCTTCTGAAATATTATAAATAATGCAAAATTTTGGAGAGGAACAAAGTCATATTAAAGAAGTGTGATGATGATAGCTTTTTTAAAATTTCTGCAAAACCATACATTAAGAAAAGAATAGAAATAGAATTATATTGATTGCATCATTTAAAAAATTAGTTAGTTTATTACAAATAATTATAATGTTGGTTGTTTGTCAATTCCAAATATATCAAGAATCCCAGGACACCCAGGACACTCTCAGGGATTAGCTATTTGGAGCCTGTGTGTCCTCCAGGAGAAAAAGGGAAATTATATAGCTTAACTTTTCCAGAAATACTCACCTTTTTCTTCTTCTATTTTTCTCTTCTACTCCTTCATTTTCTCTTTTGCTTCCTGTTCATATAATCATAAACCATCCTTTCTTAAGCTAGTAGAATCATCTTCTTTTTGGCTCTTACTCTCCCCCTGACATGAGGAGCTGCCTTTTATCCTCAGACCCGCTGGGGGACCAGTAAACTGAGAGGAACTGGGTTCTCTGAGCACCTATTCAAATCTATGATTCCAAATTCATAAACTCATCTTTAGCATAAAAACTGGGAGAAAAGTAAAAGAAATCAATGTCTCTCTTTTAGAGTTGGGCTACATTGCCAACACAAATCTAGAAATTCTTTCACTCCCTATGATTTGATACTTTGGGGGGTGGGGGGAGTTGTCAAGAAATTTGTCAAAATTCCTGAAAGTTTCCCTAAACATCTCCCCCACTAAGAAAATGGCCACAAAAAACCAACCTGATCAGTTAATGGTAAATGAATCAGAAACATACGGATTAAATTCTCCTTAAAGCACATGGGGGTATAAAAATTAAGCAGAAAATTACTGAGTAAAATATTTTTTTTGCCAAATCCCAAATGTTTGAAAAATAGTTCAAGATGTTTGTTGAACCTGAAATGGGGCCTGTGTTACCCATCCATATTTAATTCAGGCAAAAATAATTCTTACCAGCTGAATGCTCTAGTTAGTAGACTTGGTAAAAAAAAAAAAAAAAAAAACACAACAACAACAACAACAACAAAAAACGTAATATACAGGAAACTCTTTTCAACATGTAATTGTTCAGAATGAAAATCAGTTACCTTTGCGAAAGGCTTAAAAGGAAGATGGGTTGACTCTCTTGACTCTCTTCCTGATTTTCCAGCTACCCAGGTCACATCCCAGATTATGTTTTGATAACCTGGGGAGTCAGCCCTCCTGCCTGTATCTTCTTATGCTTTTCAACTTGGCGATTTCTTTTGGTATTATGACTAATAAAAGCCCTAGTGGGAATGACTGTGTCGAGAGCTTGTTTCTAAAAGAACACTCTCTTCCCAGGCCTTTAGTAATGTTAAGGATTCCCATTTAAATCCTGATTACCTGGTTTTAGCAATGTTGGTCTCATTAATCTTGATGAAGTTTTATCCCAACCTAACCGATGGATTCAGGACTAGGTAGTCAAAAGGCAAGTGTGTTTGCTGAAAAGTTAAAGTTGATAAATAAAAATGTTGATATGAATTGTATATATAAAAATATTCTTTAGATATGCTTTTCCTCAAAATAACACCTTCAAGGTATAGAAGTTTGATGAAGTCAAATGGATGGAGACATTGGAAAAAGGAGATTCAAAGAGAGGGAAGGAGGGGTCTCTTAAGCCCTCTGGTGAGGCCAGTCTCACTGCAGCTTCATGCATTTGACAGGATGCAATTGCAATTTCAAACTGGAAAGGGGCTTTAGAAGGTATCCAGGTTAGAGCACCTTCCTCATTTTCCAATTTTCAGTTATTTCACTCTGTAGTTTTAATTTAGGAATATATATACTAGCAAACACTTAGACTGCTGTCTATTGCTGCCACACCAAATGACCACACATTTATGGCTTAAAACAATACTATATCTTATAGTTAATAGGTCAGAAGTCCAACCTAGGTATTGCCATGCAAAAACAAATGAAAATATCAGCAAGCCTGTGCTCCTTTTGAAGGTTCTGGTAGATGATTCATTGTCTTGCTTTTTCTGGAGACTGCCCACATTCCTTGGCTTATGGCCTTCTTCTCCATCTTCAAAGTCAGCAATGTTGAATCTCTCTAAGCTTGCTTCTGCAAGCGTGTCTCTTTGAGTCTTGGCTACTTTCCTTTTTCACTCGTTAGAATTCTTGTGGTTAATTGGGCTCACTAAAAGAATCTAGGATAATCTCCCTATTATAAGGTCAGCTGATAAGCAACTCCATCTGCAATGTTAATACCTTAATTCCCCTTGCCATTTAGCAAAATGTATTCACAGATTCTAGGGATTAGAACAAGACCATCTTGGTGTTGGGAGGGGGTGGTGGGCATTATTTTGCCTCCTACACATTATAATCTCATTTGTAGATGGAGATGGAAGCCCTATAGGAGAAGGTATTGGACTGTTGCTTTTATGGAAAACTCCCCCCACCCTCCACATTTCCATGAGAGTAGAATGACACAATAATAGTAATAATAATAATAATAATAATAATAATAATATGCCATCACTAACAATTCTGCTTAATACTTTCTTAAATTAGAAATGTGTTAGTCAAGTATGCTGGTATGCACATATAATCCCAGTACTTAGCAGGTGGAGACAGGAGGATTGCAGGTTTGTGGCCAGCCTCCGCCACTCAGGGAGATCCTGTTTCACTATAAAAAATAAAATAATACTAGGGGTGTATCTCAGAGATAGAACACCTCTGAGTTCAACTCCAAGTACCAAGAGAAAAAAGAAGAAGAAAAGAAATGTACTCATCTCCTGCTCAAAGTAAATCAAACTTTGGTTTACTTTTAGTTCTGGACAATCTAATTCATGAACTAAAAGAGTCGATCCATTTTAAATTAGTACATGGCTACTGTGTGCCTAGAAGTGAACTCCTCCCAGAGATCATCCATGTGTGCAGACAGTGTTTGAGACATCTGGAAACTAAATCCATGAAATGTGCACGAAGACAGAATGATATCATAATGGCATAGGAGACAATATCTCATAGTGGTCCTCGGTGTTTTCTGAACATAAATTTAAGACATTTTGTCTATGTTAATGGAAGGAAGAAATATAGCATAACATACACTTTCAGATAAAAGATAGAAAAATAGCACTGGTCTTTATAAGACCATCATGAGAACTAAATATTAAAGTCAGCCTCAGTCTCCAGCCAGTCTGTTGCTTGTTCCTGAGGAATTTTACATTACAGACAGGGCTCCTCCTTCTTTCATGCCACACACTCTCTCTGACTGATGCTTTTAACAAAGATTCAGAGCCCAGAGCCCCCGGAGAAGTTACACTGCATTCAAACAGCTTCTCCTTGACTCTCCTCAACCCAGAAAACTCCCCTGACTGCCTGCTGGGACCGCCACCAGTGCCTACAACTCAACATACCTGAACCCTTGTCACCTGCTTCATCACGCCAGCTTTGCTTCCATCATTTCTGGAGACAGCCTCCTTGCATCCTATACCTTATGCCCTTGACTCCTCTTTGGCATATTTTTGCAGACATTACTTTCCAGATATTCCTTGGCTCTTCTCCAACCTCTTTGTCCCAGCCCATTGCCAAGAGACTCCTGGTGTCTTTTTGAAAATCCATCTTGTGTAGAGTTACCCAAGAGAATTATTTCAAATCTAAATATTACCACAACACATTCCAGATGGTTGTTTGCTGTCATAAGGATTAGATCCAAGCTCCTTGATGAAAGATATAAGACTATATGAGCCACCTTAGACTCTTCCACCACTTTTTTTCCCAACTCAAGTTAGCCAGAATTGACGGATGTTATCTTGTCTCCTATCTTCCTACATTTTGCACACCAATGGTACCAATGGCTTAATTTCCTAGGCAGGGGCACTGTTTCCTATGTCTTTGCCCTTTGAACTACCATGATCCCTTTCCAAGTAAAGACTTTAAGTCTGAATTCATGTGCCAACTTTTCCTGGAAGCTTTTCCTGAGCCTCTTATGTCCACACCCTCCTGTAATGAGTTATTCTCTTGTATGTTTTCACAAGTTAAAGATTTGCATTACAAAAATGAACACAAGGTCACAGTGCTGATGGTGCTTCAGTTTTCTTTGGACCCTTTGCCCCCTCTCTCCTCTGTGTACCTTAAGCTTGCAAAGAATACCTGGAGATACCTGGACATATCTGAGGTTGCTATTTCAATACCTTGCCCTTATCAGACCCTATGTAAATGTTTGCAGGTGAAATGACTATGTAAAAAAGACTAGAACACAGGTATTTCAAATTTTATTTTTTGGTAACATCATGCAGTCTCTAATGCTGATCCTACCTACTTCAAAACCCAAATAAGTACTGCAATTTTGGTAAGACAGAAATCACTAGTTTGAAATGTTACATTTTCATAGTTTGATACCATACACAATAAGTAGAATTTTAAATGAAAATTGATTGATCTGGTAAAGTATTCATATTCTGCCCGCTATTTTCACAGTTCTGAGTCCAAAATCATTATAATAAAATTTCTACTTCAGCATTCATCAAGACTATAAAAGAAATGTTGCCATTCATGGATGTATTAGTGCAACAGGCCCAATGCTGCTTTCAAAGACTATTTTCTTATACAGAGACATTTTATAGTCAGGCAATCATCTTGTTAAACATTTCCTATAAAATTTTAAAAATCATTACCTGGGAGTCTATCACTGTGGCACTAATCACACCTCTACAATTAAGCTGATTTCAACCCTTTCACTGGAATTCTTTTTCTTTAATCAGGGGTTTATTATTGGGCTGTTAATGTGAAAGTTGAAAAAAAAAAAAAATCTCAGCCCAGGAATGAATTCTAATGGTTGCAGTTATAGAAAACCCTGAGAAATTCTAATATTTTTCTATGAGATTTATGTTAGGATGTAAGTTTAATTTGTTCCCTCCCCCCTCCTTTTTTCTGTAGAGTAAGTTTGCCTGACTTAAAGGAGACCAAAGTTTTTCCCCATGTCTTTAAGGATATTTGTTATCTGCTGAATTTGGGTTTTTTTCTTGGTGTGAACAACAACAACAACAAAACACAGTAATTTTATTCAGCTGGAGGGAGGAAATACAGTTAGTCCAGGGATTTCTTCCCTCTTTCCTTTTCCTCTTCTTTCTTTCTTCTATTTTATATCACTGAACAGAAGTAAAGATTTAACTTATGAAAGGAAAAAGAATCAGAACATTATTTTTATGGCCAAGTGAATCAACCAAATTTTCTATCACTCAAGCTTTCCACTAATAGAGGAGAGTTTTAAGTTCAAGGACCATATGTTTCTTACTAGTAAATTATTCAAATTCTAGCCTGAAAACACAATATTTTGTCATAGAATCTTATAAGTTTTAAAGTAAATTTACATGCATGATTGCATTTGCAACACACTACCATCCTACAAATAATTAGAGGCACCCTTAACCTCCTGTCTCCTGAACCCCTCATCTTCCCTCTCTACCTCCATCTTAGTTCAAATCCCAGCCATTGCTCACCTGGTCAATGTCTTTTGAACTATCACCTCATGTCATCTCTTGCCTCTCCAATCAATTTTCCCTCTGACAGCCTGAGAGAGAGAGAGAGAGAGATTTTTAAGTGATTATGTTACTTTTCAAGTTAGAGTAGTTAATGGCTTCATTTTTATTTGTAAGATAAAGAAGAAAGCTCTTTCTATGTGAGGTGAGCATTATTGTTTGCCTAGCCCTACATCAATTCCCCTCTCAGGTTTCTCTTGCCCACTTCCTCTAGAAAGGCTGGGAAAGTTAAATGCTCACCTCCCCAGCAGTCACTGCACTGGCAGCTAATAAGGGATATGCAGTAATTTTCTGACCATGAGGTATAACTGGAAATATGCTCAGGACAGAGAGTAATTTTGCTTTACCATGTGCAACAGACAGAGGTGGTGCTGCCACTTTTTCTTGCCTTTAATATGGCCGTGATACCTGGGGCTTCAGCAGCCATCTTAAGGCCATGAAATGAGAAGAATGAAAGACAATATAATAATCATGGAAGAGGAAAACTAGAAATTAGAAGTTATATCCTCTTCAAAATGATTTTGTATATGTTGGTGAGATCTACTTGCAGTATAAATAAATATATGTTAGAACCAGTAGTTATTTTGGTGTATGTGTGGTTTCTAAAAATTATTTGATCAATTAATCTGCTCCTTAGCAGTGACCTAATATAATAACATTTATATGCTAGGGACTGTGATACACTTACTAAATATTTGATTTAATTCTTCTATCAAATCTACAAATGTGCCATTATTGTCCCTGTCTTCCAGAAGAGAAAATTTAGTCTTTGTAAGATATGTATTTGTGTGTGTGGACGGTACTGGAGATTGAATCCAGGGACATTCTACTTCTGAGCTATACCCTAGCTCTATTTTTTAATTTTTTTCTTTTGAAAAGTTGCCGAGGTTGCCCTCTTACCTGAAATCCCCCTGGCTCAGCCTCCCAAATACCAGGATTACAGGTATAAACTACCATGACCATGCCCAGCTTCTATAAGATATTTGATAACATGTTTATTGTCAAAGTATGAGACTGAATACAGGGGTAAAGTTTATTTTCAGCCTGCAAGAAATGTAAGACTTAAGTAAATGATCTTTGGAAGTAATATGTCAGTAATAACAATAAGCATTTGGGGATTTAAAAAATATCCTTTAGGATTCCACCTGGAACATAGTGGCTGGTTAAAAGCTGAGTCTAAAAGGAAAAGATTTTAATCAGCAGGAGTTACATGAGCAAAATGGAGAGGAAACTCTGAGTTTAGGGCTTGGGGAGTCCTGTGTAACTAAGGACCAGATTCCTGTTGGGAAGCCATGGGAGATAAGGTGGGGAGACTGTCTGGGTGCAATCCATGGTCTTGTGTGCCGAACTAAAATGTTTGACCTTTACCCTTAGATAACAAGAAGTACTTGAAGAGTTTTTCAGCTGGAAGGTGACATCATGCAAACTGCTTTTAGTGAGATTAATTTGGCACCAGTGCACTGGACAGACTGGGAACAAGCAAGATCAGATCAAGGTGGTCCAACAAGGAATGCATATGGCACCCAGGGAAAGTGCAACATGGACAGAGCTGGAGATGCCAAGAGGAGAAAGTTCTCTAAAAACATTCCCGTGAGGTGACTGGCCATACTCAGTGCAACTTTGTCACTTTATGAGCAAGCTCTTCTCATTTCAAGAAGAAGTCACTGAGGATGCCTCAATTGTGTGGACTGGGACTCTGTAGGAAGCCTTGGCTTCACAGGCTCCATTTTGGCACATTCATCTCTGCTTCCCGTTCGTGTTCTGATTTAGTTTCTCTCTTTTCTTTCCATTTTCATCACTTTATAGATTCAGCCAGCTGACTTTATTCCTGTTAAGAAAGCTCAGCACAGATCTAAGACTGAAAATACAGCATCTAACAAGAGAGAGAGAAGACTCCAGCCCTGATGAAGCTTAAGTTCCACTGTTGAGAGAAAGTGACCAAAGAAATGGATGTATCCACAGGGAAAAGAGCAAAGAATTAAAGTAAGGAAATGTGACAGAGGGCAACTGGGGGAAATTTAGGCAGCATGTTATAGTGGCCCTTCTGAGGAGATAACACTAAAAAATTTGAATGATGAGAGGGAGATAGTCATAAAAAATGTTGGGGAAAGATATTACAATGGTGTCAGACAGAAAAACAGGGCTTGATCCAGAAACAGCAAAGACTAGCTGAGCTTGAATATGGCAGGCCACAGTAAATGTGTGAGGAGATAATACCTATCAGAAAGGTAGGTAGATGCCAGGTGAGAACAGGTCATAGGGGCCACTGTAATGAGTTAGGGTGTTACTCATTACAAAGTAAACATTATAATTAAAAAGTAAACAATCGAGAGTTTTTGAGAGGAATATAAGTCTGAATTTCCATTTTGAAAAGATCAGTCTGCTTGCTTTCTTGAGAACTGATTACTGGGGCAAGAAGAGAGGCTAGGACATGAGGGAGAAATCCATTGCTTTAGTCTAGGCAAAAGTTGACCGATATGGAGAACATGACTAGAATCTTAAAAGTGAGTTGGAGAAATATGTTGGGAATTACAATATATTTTAAAGGAAGATTTGGTAACCTTCATTGATGGATTTGATGTGGATCAAAGTGGAATCTACAAGAAGGTCAAGGTATTTCAGTTTGAATAATGAAGGTAGAGAATAGTGAATACGAACTGAGGCAAGGGAGAATGAACAATTCCTCTCTGGGCTGTGTTAAATTCATTGATTATGCTCTGTTTCTTGGATTCAGGCTTAACTTCCCCTCTTTGGAGAAGGCTGATAAGTTAATAATAGCACCTTCCCCTTTACAAATTCCCCTCTCCATCTACCCACCCCAGACATTTCATTTGGACTGGACTTTTGAAGCCTTGCCTGCATGGTGGGACCTTCACAGCACTTGGTGGCTGGAGCACTAGTGAAGGAAGGTAGTACACAGGACTCTAAAATATTTCAACTTGGGGACTTTAAGGTTTAGTATTGAAAGATGAAGTTGCAATTGGTAGAAATTAAATTTGGGCATTGAAAAATACAGCTGGTTTTGACAAAAAAGAAAGAAAGAAAAAAAAATATATATAATGGGTTTAGATTTGATATGTTTGAGATCAAGGCAAAAAAAATGATCATGGTAATATTCTGCATGACTTAGAAACATGTTGGTGTAAAGAATCCTTTATTCCTGAATTTACAGATAAGCTTATTGTAGAGAGTTAGGCTCCCTGCTAGAGTCATTGATCAAAGTCCACATACAAATTTGAACTTTTGAAAATAGATATCTTTCAGATGTTTCTTTATGTCAGTTTAACTCAACACTATTCTTTGATGTTAACCCCTGTAAATCAGCAAGAAATGTTATTTACAAAAGGATTCACCAGATGGCTTTAAATAGGAAGCAATTAAAAGGTGAACTCACTTAAAAAAAATCAACATACACACTGTTAATGGAATTTTGAGAATCGCAATCTATTTTACTAAATAAGATATAAGCTAGGGAGTTCTATTGTTTTCTGAGGAATTTTCCTGCATTATTTAGAGACAGAATAATAATGAATGTTCTCTCTCAGTATTATGCATTAACTGATATTTATTCAGGAATATAATCAGGAAAAAACTCCTTTTTTAAAACTAAAAATTGTTCTTTTGAAGAAAGAAGCATCAGAAGAGTTGAGAGTTAAATTTTCAACTGTGGTCTACTTCATTTTCTTTAGAGATTATTTTGAATCTGCTCTAAAAAATGCGGTACACACTAAATATATTGTGGAAATGGTTCATTGAGTGTTATGAAAAGAAAGTTTAGTCTCATTTCCTAAGCAGACTTTTTAACCTGACAGTGCTAAATGGAGAAGAATTCTTTGGGATTATGGTGTATGTTTTGATAAAGATCCTGAAACAGCTGGTTATTTTCAGTCATTTTCTCACTGTGGGAAGATACGCTGCTGTCTGAGCAAGGGAGGTAGAACCTTGTTATCTGTGCAAAATTAGAAGGAAAAAAAGCGCCATCAAATTCCAGGTGAAAAATCCATTTTAAATTTTAAATGCATACAATGTACTATTCTGTTCATAACATGTACAATTCAAAATGTATATTTTTGTGACAAAAACAATGAGTCTACCAGCAATATCAGATCCTGAAGATCTGAGGGTAACCAGTTTCCAAGTCTCTAAATAGGTAGAATTTGTGGCCTCTCTGGTTGTTTTCATCACAGG
Organism: Graphiurus murinus; assembly: GCA_004027655.1. NCBI lineage: Eukaryota > Metazoa > Chordata > Mammalia > Rodentia > Gliridae > Graphiurus > Graphiurus murinus. The sequence continues at coordinate 29,464 of PVLC010005119.1, read as the reverse complement.
GAATCTGGAATATTTAACAAGTCTTGAACTCACCTTTTCTTACAGGGCACTGGGCTACTTGACAAGTCTAATTCAAAACTCTAATCATTTCCTGGTGAGATTTCTGTGAATTCACTATGTGGTTTGCTCAGAGGCCAGAAGAAGCACATCCATTAGGTACAGTTCTGATTGTACTCAGGTAGATGGTTTATAGACTGTTAGCCTGCACTGCTGCTTTAGATTTGAGGAATTACTCTATAAGAACAAGGCAGGTTCTATTTTTGACATTTCAGCAATGAGACCACTTGTACATTATGGCCCAATTTGATTTACTGTAAGAAAATAAGAGTGCTGTAATTTGTAAAAGACATTTATTACATGAGTCCAAAAATTAAAAAAAAAAAATGCTTAGTGTCTCTGTCCATCCCATCTGGTTTTATTTTAATCTCACTCTAGTCACATATGAAATTTTGCTTAGCTGTCTTCATTTTCTTAGTCAATCTTGATTAATGGCCTTCAAAGTAAAAATAATTGGCCTGCATCAGGGTTGTTTTATAACTCTTGTTCACAAAGAATGTGAGAGGCTGGAAAATGAGCCTCAACAGAAGGAATGCATTACATTGGTCTTTGAGAAAGAGCAGTCCTTTGGTTGTGTTTCTCTGTGTATTTTTATAGCAGGCGCCTCCTTGACCGTCCACGATATTGCAGATACGCAGTGCCAGAGCTTATGTACACTTCGTCAAACTGACCATGGCAGATCCACGTCTCCACGCAGCCACACATGTGAGGGCAGAACTAACCCAGGCCAGCCCAGCAAGACTGAGAATTTCAAAAGTAAATTATCAGGAAAGCCGAGGCTATGAACCCCAGAAGTTAAAACCGGGCAGAGGGCTAATTGTCTCTGAAGTTTAAATGGCTTGTTTATAAAAGACTTCTCCAGCATGTGCATTTCCCCCCCTTTTCCTGAAAAGTGTGTTCTACTTTAAAGGAGTCAGGGTAAATTCGGGCGCCCTGTGACCATTGTGGGTTTGGAATTGAGCTCTGTTTCCTTTCAAGATCTCCACTTCTGGGAGAGCTCGTCTGTTAAAGAAATAAATTTGAGATCCAAAAGAAAAGAAAACAAAACAAAAACCACACTCACTCTGAGAAGATAATTTCTTTCTTACATGAAGTTTTGTAAATAGATATCTTATAAGTGGATATATTATAACTCCTGAAAAGCTAGTCATTGTACGATTATACTGATTAGAAAATTAATATCAAAAACTTTAGAGCCTTTCAACCATCCCAATATTAGATTCAGCTATTCAGTTATTTTTTTAGGAATTTCATATGTTCTTATTGCCCGGTATTTTTTAAAAAATTAAAATTCTCTCTAGGATCCAATAGTGTAGAATGTGTATCAATTCACACCAACCTGCACACCAACAGACCAACGTCAGGCACCAGGAGGGTGCTATGTCATCATTCCCTTTTCCATAGAGCAACCTTGGGTGCCCCTCCAGGCTTAAAGGTGGGAGGGTGGGGGCAGCTAGTAGACCATGGTTACCTGATGTTGGTAAAACCTTTTCAACAGTGTCACTAGGGTAACTACAGCAGAGCCCTGATTGAAAACCTATCATGTTCCATGTATTTTCATAAAAGCAAAATAAGTTCCTGTTTGATTGGGAAGAAAGGATTCTTATGGCATCAAGGTTGTAGTCATGGAGCAACTATTGGATTGAAGATTTCATCCCCGCCACTTCCAGTCGCCCTCTTTTGCTAAGGCTTCCTGGGCCGCTCATACTCACTTTCATACAGGTTTCTTAATCTCCTCCCCTTTCTAAATAGGTTTTTCTGTCTTCTTAGCCTCTACTCTTCTGCCTTTGCCTCCTGAGTCCACTGGTCCTCTGGATGCCTTGCACTTGTACTCAGGGCCCACTGGTCTCTGCGGAGATGAGACTGGGGTTTTTCCTGGTGGATTATTTGTATTCTCTTCATCTGTGCATCATAGGATAGTTTCAGTTTTCAGAACAATAGGGCAATCACAGATAATTGCTCAGTCTAACACACACCCCTCAGCACCCTCAAATACGCACATACACACATGCACACATTCACACACAGACACACATGCATTCATAATTTAGTCTGAATGCTTTGTGTTTGTGACAGTTTTATTTATTTCAAAATGTAGCACAATAGTTGCTTACATTTGTTTGATGATTTTTGAGTCTGTGTCAATGCATACGGCACTTTAGAGAATCTATATAATACCTGACTTATGCTAAACTAAGAATAAATATTTGAATATGTTATCTCAGTTAATCTCTAGAACTAAGAAATGTGTATTTTTATCTTAATTTTATAGGTGAGTGAATTTAATCTTGGATAGCTTGAAAAATTACTTAGGTAACTGTCTTAATCCAAAATCCATTTTCTTAACCTCTATATCATAATTTCCACATTCAGTCCCGTTAGTATTTAAGGTTAAATAATCCTTCATTGTAGGAGCTGTCCTGTGCATGATAAGATCTTTAACAACATTCCTGACATCTACTCACCAGATGCCAATGCCACCTTCCCTGTCCACTCCCAAGTAGTATCAATCCCAGATTTCTCTAGACATTGCTAGCTAAATGTCCTCAAGAGCAGAGATCCATTGTGAAGGTTCTCTCAGCCACCTGTATAACTTATCTACATAAAGCTCTCAGGTTGCCCATGCTTTTCCAACAGTGATAAGATTTCAATCTCAGTCAATCCTGAGCAGTGAGGAGAGGCAGCAAGGTATCCTCAGAGAGGCACTGAAGAGAAGTCTCAATCTCCAAGTGACTACCACTCTCCCTTGGGGCTTGTCAGGAGCCAGACAGAATTTCTGAAAGTCAACAGAATGGCAACCACCACATCATTACAGATTCAAGTTTAACCAACCCACCAGAGCATGGCAGGCTCCCAGCCCTCCCTCCAAGGAAGGATGAAACAACATGTGTCTCAGAAGGGGAAGAGGACCCAGGTCTGCATTTAACTTCATAGATCTTGAAAGGAGCATAGACAACAGAATGGACACCCCCAGTTCTCCTCTCAGTCTGTGCCTAAGTCTGAACTACATCAACCCAGAAGAGTCTGGCTAAGTTACCATGCACTAGCCTTGAACCTGTGATCTTCCTGTCTCAGCCTCCCAAGTACTGAGATTACAGGCATGCATCACCACAGTGACCCAGAAGACTTCTAAGTCTCTTCTCTCTTAACCCTAAATCAGGACTAAAACCAGATGCCACACTAGCATTTTTGTCAACCTTTGAAACTCTACTTTCTATGGACTTCAACTCCTTAATTAGAAGTCTCCCAGTCCTCACCTTGCATTTTCACAATTGCAAAAATTAGGTTCACTCTCAAAGAGGGGCTGTTTTTCATCAGTTTTTCATGCTCTGGCATGAGGTCTGAGTCACATGTAACGTAACTTGTCTTCAACTCTCTTTGTCATAAAGTAGAAGGGATTTCAGGTCTGGTACTACAAGCATGTAAAATGGTAATGAATTCTGGCTTGATTTAAAACTATTACCTAACCAGATTTAAAAGTAAGGGAGAGCTCCCTGGAGAATGGCAGATCTCAGCTGTGATCTGACTGATGGTTAGTGCTATAGACTGAATTCTCTCCCCTTAAAATCCATGTTCGAACCCTAACCCCCAATGTGACTGCGTTTGAAGGTAGGTCCTCTACAGGGTTCAGTAAGGTTAAATGAGGTCCTAAGGTGGATCCTGGTCTGATTGGGCTGGTGTCTTATAAGAGGAAACAACACCAGAAATTTCTTTCTTTATCTCTCTATTTCTATCTCTATCTCTAATATTTTTCTTTCTCCACGTGGGTCCAAAAGAAAGCCCAGGTGAGAACACAGTAAGAAGGTATAATCTTCAAGCCAGGAAGAGATGTCTCACCAAAAAACAATCTTGATGACACCCTGATCTAGGATTTCCAGCCTCAGCAGTATGAGAACATACATTTCTGTTGTTTAAGTTGCCCTGTCTGTGGCGTTTTGTTACGGAAGCCCTGGAAAACTACTACAAGTAGAAATGAGCCAGATAAAGTAGAAGAGAGTGAACTCTACCCACTTTGGGTATGGAGAAAGGAAAGAACAACAAGCACAAAGATTAGAGTGAAAGAGGATGGTCTTCTCCAAGGAAGATCTAAAAACACACTGTGCATGTATTATCAGTTTGCCAGCTCCACTTCTAGAATCATACCTACCACTAACCTGATGATAGAATAGAGAGCATTTCCCCCTCTTGGGTCAAAGCAGAAGTTCTGGTTTATGTGTTAAATACTTTAAATCTCTCAAAGCCACCGTGCGTTTGTTTCTAGTCCTAGTATACTACACATGAAAATTGAAATTGGATAGCATATTTAAAATGAAAAAACTTTTACAGAAAACAGGTACTCAGTAAAGGATGAGGTGAGAAAATTGAAATAAAATCATCTAATTTATTTCAAAATTCTGTAAATCGGATTTTAATAGTAATGAGTTTTAAATGTATAGAAATTGAGTCTTTAAGCTACTGGTGCTCTTATCAATCTAATGATTTGTCAAATAGAATTCTCCTTTAGGAGACTAAAAAAATTGACAGCATTATTTAAACAAACAATCAAACAAACCAAGAATAAATATTATAATTGTATTTTTGTTTCAGAGTTAATAGCTTACTTGTTCCATAAAAAAGTAAATGAGGCTATAGAACACTATCATCCTTCCTTTAATTACTGGCACTGCTATCTCTTTATAGGTAAAATAAAATAAAGGGTGATATGTCTAAGAATTCTGACAACTACAACATGTGAAGACAAATAATGAAACCGGGAACCTTCTTCCAGTGAGTTTTGCTTTGTTTTAGGGGCCCAAGTAAATTAAATGATGACCTGAGCCCTTCATTTTCCTTACACCCATTCCGTCTGTGCTCTCTTCCAATCCTTACTGAAGAAATCTGCGTTGATCTTTTCATACAAGATGCAGCTGGCTATATGCTCTTTCTTACATATATATTTGCAATTCACCAAGGAGAATGTAAGATGCATCTTGCATGCTTATCAAGCGCTGCAAGAACTTTACAGATTACTGCCTGCCTCAGGATTCCAGTTCCCTGGTGCTTATGCATAAGCAATGGATTTATGCAAACACTGTAACATTTCCAAACAGACTGTGACATGAGTTGTCCCTAGTTCATATAAGGTTCAGATATGCAGCCTATTTTCTGCTAGGATTAGATCATCCATCTCATCAAGTTTAAAATGTAACATCTCAGCTTATAACGTTGTCAATATAAAATGTCATAATGTGGTACTCAATTTGAACAGCAAGATGGATATTAATCTCAAAGGCTTCTGTGTGCAGCTGTGGTGGAACTGAACAATGGGAAGCAGCATTAGTCAGTTTATGTGGTAGTCTTAGCACCAAGTACCATGCACATAGGTGGTAAACATTTTGTTATAGACAGTCTACTAATTCTCCATGATCTAGAGTGTTTATACAGCCCCAGTGGTATAATATGCATTATAACTTAAATTGGATAATATATTTAGAAAGGAAAAAAGGCTTTACAGAGTACAGCATCATCGAATTATAATGATAACATGCCTATTTACATAATGATAATACACATATTAAGTCCCAAGCATGTTTGTTTTGCATTAGTGTTTGTAGCAGGGCACGGGGAATTAAAGAATTACAAGAGAGAGTTTTTCTAGTCTCCGTTATTGTGGTAGGGAGGTTATTGGCAGTGAAGAAAGAAAATGAAAAAAAAAAAAAAAACATATTTCAATGAATGAGAAACATGAACAATGCTAGTTGTTAAGTTCACATTGTTTCTAAGCAGAAATAGGTGTGAACTCAAACTCTTCACTTATATTCCTAATTCTGAGACAGGGAGTCTCTGAAAGTGAGCAAAGACTCTTGCACGGACTTTTTTTTTTTTTTCTTGGCAGTCAGCATTAAAAATTAAATGCATAAAAACCATCTCTGTTGGTGTGTGCATTCTTAACAAACACGTGTTTAAGGAAAGCCACCATTGGAATCATTTACTCCAAGATGTGAAAATCTGCATTTTTGTGTTTGCATCCCAAACTGTGAATTTTATCTGTATGTCTATGAAAGTCTGGAACCTTGCACTTAAAAAAAAAAAAAAAAAAAAAGTTGGGAGATGTTATTTTGCGAGCTGTCATATGTTTTCTGAACTTTTTATAATAGAAAAGAGTCTCCGAAGAGCTCTTTTCTCACTCCCTTAACAAAGGCATGTCCCAGTTTATTAAAAAATCATACACAACAATACTGCTTGCCAGGTTTCATAGTCCTAATGAAAATTTGGTCCAGAGCACAAAAATTATCTGGAAAAATGCCTGAAATTTCCCTGTCGCAGATGTTTCAACAGAAGGTGCTTGCATGCCATTCCTTAATACGGCGCCATACGGGACTCAGTGTGGCCACTGCAATATAACCAGTAAGTAACACACGCAGCGTGCGCAGAGCTCCGCCAAAGGCTCCGTCTGTTGTGTGGGACTCGTATCCCATGGATTGAGACGTACCTTGATGAAACTGCATTGTCATGGAATGATAATATTTGTGGATCACCATGCACAGAAAACATCCTATCGAGAATGTGGGAGGTCCGTTTATAGATTCAGTGTGTTTCTTGGCCTTGGCGTTGGTTAGAATGGATGAGGATATTAGTATTTGGGGTCCTCTTTCCCCCTCATCTGCCAACCTACAAGAATAACTCCATGGAGAGACAATTCTTTTTCCAAAGAATATCAGTTATGGGGTAACATTACTAAAAGGCCATGCGGAGGCTGTTGCATGAGTACACAGAAGGCAAATGGACAGGCTGCCTTATTTTTTTGTTTCACAGCATACTGGAGGGAGGTGACTCAGTGATCACTGGCTTTGAAATGCTAGGAATCGCTTTGTCCTTGCAGAGGCAGATAAAAACAGAGGCACATCTAGGATGCTGCTCACATACGCTGAATTCTTCTGGTGAACCTTGATAATTCTTGCTGGATAAGACTATCTGGAGCAACATTGTTATTCATTTTGAAGAACAGATTTGCTGCTACCAAATGCATATTCCAAACTCAAATCTGGCTGCTCGATCATAAAAATAATGTGCTTAATGCTGAGCTGCTGCAGATGGGGAGGTGGTTGGAAGAGGGCAGCATCACTCATCCAGCAGTCATGGCCATCCAGGGGTACTAAAGGGATGCGTGTGCACAGTTGGTATATTTTTGTGGGTTTCTTAAAATATTACTTTGCTAAACATAAGGAGGTAGAGTATATCACATTTTTTCGTAATCCCATTTGGGCACTTTTACATTCTCTTGATATATCAGGAAGCCTCAAAAACTGAATTTAACCTGAGCTTTTCAAAAATTCAGTAAAGCCTTGTGCTTCAGTTGTACTGCATCTTTTGAAATAATGATATATTTGATTATTCTGCTTGATTCATATCATATGATTCTTTAAAGAAAATATGGTTACATTCTTTCTTTAAATATTTTCTTTTTTTTTTTTTTGGTGGTGGGGGGAACAACTTAAAGCTACTTCACCATTTTAACCAATAGAAGTAATGTCTCCATAAAGAAAAAGGGTTTTATTGTGAGTAACAACAAATTCTCCTTAGATTCTTTCCTCTCTTTTAACAAAGATTTTGACATCAATGCTAAATATTATGACAACTGGGTGGGAAGGAGAAAATTCTTCTGGTGACTTTTCTTAAATAAAATAAATTATTGCTTATTATTAGTAATTACAATAGCTATTTTCTCAGTGTGTTGATATTACAGAAAAACTTCTAATATATTGTCTCTTTGCATATTTTCAATAAACTATAAAGTACTATCCCAATTATTGGTAAGCAATTGAGACTCACTACTAGTAAAATACTTGGCCAGAATCACATACTCAGTTATTTGTATTTCTAAGATCCTGAACAGAGGGCTTCTAATTCCAAATTCTGGGTTCCTTTCTTTGGCTTACACAGCATATCAATGTAATTAACTCATACTTTAAGCCATGAAATCAATTACTATCAAATCATAGCCAATCAATAACTCTTAGTCATAAAACCAGGAATTTCTGTTGAAGTATTCAAATTGGTATTATTATTAATTTAATGTCATTGTCTATAGGATGTAGTTGTCAAACTTCTATCTCTGACACATTGATATAATATTTATAAGTACATGTAAGAAATATTGAGTAGCATGTTTTTCTTTAAAATCACTTCACTGTTTTAAGTATGTGTTATATATATACACTCATTCATATATATACATATATATGAATATATATAAACTTAGAAATTCAAGTATATATTTGTGTATATTTAGGGGATGTACTATTTTTTTAAAGAAAATGTTAAAGGCAGCCTACAATTTTTTTGTCTTCATGGACTATGCCTACAACCAAGAATAGTCTAAGTTCCATTTGGCTAAACAAAAGTAAATGAAAAACAACTAAGATATTAATTTGTAACCATGAATTTCCACATGCTAGACTCACACACCTCTTTGTCTTACGTGGGCTCATGTTATGTGTTTGTTTTTTCCAAAGATAAGAAAAATGTTTTTAAAATCTCCAAAACTTATTTTCATTTGAAAATCTGCCATCCTCTCTAAGTCTCTGCAAATTCAAGGACTGGGTATATTCAGTATTCCAATACAGAACAGAATTACATTTCTCTTTGTGTGATCATCCTTTAGTAGGAGGGCTGTGTGCTGTGCCCCAAGAGACATTTGTATCTTTGCTAAAAACCACTGATTGGGTGTAGTAAATTGTTCACTGATGATCCTTAGTAAGACCAACCTGAAAATTCTTCTCTCCATAGCAGCACTTCACAGAAGGAAGGAGGAAATTTCTCTGCCTGCCAATGAAACTCAAGCCAACAATAATATGCGGGTAGGTAATATGCCCTCTCAGACACTGATCAAGTTAATTTTCTTGCTCAATTCAAAACGGCATGTTTTTTTGAAGCTATGCTGCTATCGCTTGATATTATTTTAATGTGTATTTACTAATCTCCAAAATTCAGCTCATTCTCTGTTGGCTTTCTTTACCTTCGGGTAGATTAAAATATTCCTAAAGACTGCTTCCTTGGAAGATTTCTGAAGTATCCTAAGCCTCCCCAGAAGCTATTGGTCAATGTTAAACAATACCAAGGATTCTAAAGTAATTCCGCACAGTAATGCCCACCGGCTGGGCCCCGAAATAAGAGATGCTACCAGCTGTGTCCCTGATGGATGAGAGCTGTTTCGTGTTTTTATTCCTAAATGGATTCCTTTGATATTTTACATTTTTATGATAATTTATTTTATTTTGTTTTCTCTCTTCAATTTGCTTCTCCCCCTTTGCCTTAGCCCTCCCTCCTGTCCTCCTTTCTGACTGTGAGTCATACCCTCATCCTCTCTGCAGTCCTTCTGGGTTGCTGAAGAAGGCAGGGCAATAGGCTTTGCCTGTTCTATCAGACGGCTTTCAACACATGACTTCTTCTACACACACACACACACACACACACACACACACACACACACACACACAGAGTTGCTGAGCTTCTGCACTCATTTGCCACATTGGTAGTATGGCATGTCCTGCTTTCAGGAAAAGGTGTTCCCTTTTCCCCTTCATTTCAGACTGTCTAGATGTTGAACACACTTCAGAATATCCAGATGTTGAACAGCCCCCCATCTCATTGTTGAAAGCACTGAGGCATTGAGAAGGGAGAGGGTTCGTGCATGGTGCCAAATCAGTTAAGTAGACCCTGTTCCCAGTTGCCACCTAATATAATATTCCAACTTCAAACACATTTGGTACTATAAAGCATTTCCCTTTTCAAAGCAACTTCAGATACTTTATCTCATGCTAGTAGCCCCTGTCTTCACTATGAACAGCTTTTAAGAGATCATCTAAGGGTCTTGAGGCATCTCCAGCACACATATACCAAATGAGAGAACAATAGGTGTGTTTTCTGAGAGTTCTAAAGTGTTTTGAGCAGGCTGGACTCGGAACAGTGAAAACAAGAAACTGGAGCAATAAAAAAGCAAGAGCCAACAAAATAAAACAACAACAAAACCCAACAAAGTCATGAGGTGGAGAACAGAATGGCTGTGCTGGGAATGAGATGAAAGTGACAGAAAGAGATGAAGTTATAACAGGAATGTCACGAAAAGTAAAAAATCAGATGCTCTCCCTGATCTGTGGAAACTAGGGAGAAAGTGGGTCAAAGGAGGGACTCTAGACAAAGAAGGAGAAACCTTAGATGAGCAAAGAAGGTGACTTAACTGAAGGTGATGAAGAGGGGAGGGAAACACCCTAATGCACATGATGTACTTTCACAAACATATCACTAAACTAAACATGAGAAGGAGGGAGAGGGGAGGTATTGGGGTGGGAATTGGGGAAGGGCTAAATGAGAGATGTGTGCGTGTGTGCCTCTACCAGCTTGTACCCCATTAAGATGTATGATTACAATGCACCAAGAAAGAACAAAAGACAGGAATGTCCAGGAAAAATGCTGTTATAAACTGAAAATTTCTCATTGACAAGATGTCCTCCTCGTGTTGATGTTACCCCTACCGTGTCAACTGATTGACTTTCCTTCATTCTGTTGAGTGTTTAAATGTTTAGAGGACTATTTTTTTTTTTTTTTTTGCCTTCTGGACTCGAGGGTGCTGAAGGAGGCATTAAGTCTGCTGCCCTATTGATAAAGACTTCTTGGGATTAATGCACACATGGAGCTTTCTCATTCTTCATTGACTTTTTCTTCTCTGTATAATATTTGAGCAAGTATCTTGGCTGAGCACTCCCCTAAGTTTTTCATTAGTGCCATGTCCAAGACCTTCACAAATGCTGTCACCACATAGAAGGATTCATCGTAAAGTCAGGTGGCCACTGACCTGAACATATATTTTTTTTTTAGTTGAAAGTTCACCTGTTTGATTTGGAATCTTATATTTTTCATGTCACACTTGAACATTGTATTAGGCTAAAAAATATATTGTTATAATTATGAAAGGGTAGTAAATGGAATACTGTGATATTTTAAAATAAGGCCTATATAGATATTTTTGTTTCACTGAGTGGGAAAATGAATATTCTTATTCAAAACCTTCAGAAATTGATGGTGAAGCATGCCTTTTGGCTTTTACTGAGTTGAACGATTCATTCTGAAGACTAGAATCATTGCTAGTTCTCTGATTACTCAGTTTCTCCCCAGTAAACGTTTGCATCTAATTGATCTGTGGATTTTAAGGGTGACTATCCATTGATAAACTGCTCTGCTATCTTTGGGGAAAAATAGTGTAGAGTTAAAATGAATACTTGTAGATGGATCCCAATTGGCTTTGTTTTGTGTGTGTGTGTGTATGTGTGTGTGTGTGTGTGTGTGTGTGTGTGTGTGTGTGCGTGCGGGATTGAACCAAAGGTCTTTCTGCCTCTTAGCTACACTCTCAGCCTTATTTTCAATTTTGAAACACAGTCTCACTAAATTGCTGAGGGCCTCACTAAGTTGCTGAGGCTGGCCTTGTATCTGCAATCATTCTGTCTCAGCCTCCCAAGTACTGGAATTACAGGCATGTACCACCATGCCTGGCTGCAAATTGGCTTTTTTGTAATATTTATTTTTAATTTGACTTAGAAATTCTGTTTCCTTCATGGTTTTTATAAGTACATTTGCTATAAAATGGCTCATTAGAATTACCACATGTTGGTCTTCTCAGAGATTATTTTTAGCAAGGGTAGCTTAGTTCATTAACCCTTTGATTTTGATCACATCAGCAATAAGAGGGACTAGTAAATGAATGATTTTTTAACTTACATTAATTTATTTAAAGCAATCTTGATATTTTTATTCCTGTTTTGCAGATGAGGAAACTGAGGTTTAGAGTGGAAATTTTTCCTAGCAGGAGGTGGCAGAGCTAATAGTTACTCTAGCTGTGCTTGCTTCAGGGCACAAGCTCATAAACACAAGTTTCTTGGGCATCTGCCTCATGGTTAAGTAGTGGCTTTAAAGTCAGCTGCTTTGGCCGCATGACCCCCTTGGAATGCTTCCCTAGTCCTCTGCAGGGCATCTTACTACCAGACTAAAATTCAGTTCTGGAGCTATTCCAACGTAAATGTCATGAATGCTAGAGCCTTCCATCTTCATATCTACCTACCTGGATGGTGGCATTTGGGGGATATTTTAAGGATAATCAAAAGATCTGTAACACTCAGATCTTGGTCTATTACCTAATTTTCCTCACCTCTTACATTGTCTAGTGTAGCAAACAGAACATGCTATCCCCATCTCAAAACCTTTCATGATTTACCTCAGACCTTCCATCCACAGAAATGTCTTATTTTTCTTCTAACAGGTGGCCAGTCACAAACTCTGCATTAGCCAAACTAAACATTATATGATTGTTATTCTTGGAAAACAATGTTAAAGCCCAGAACCATAATTGCCTGCCAGGTAACATGGTGTAGTAAAAATAACATAACACGGACTTGCCTCATGAAAGCATCGCATTTTTCTGGATCAGAATCCATCATTCTTGGTGTGAGCAAAGTATATAGCAGCAATAAAATGCTATCAATACCAATTATTGTGAAATAGAGTCAGAAGGCCTTATACCAAGAGAACTTTCTAATTGGCTATTAGTGACATCATAATGAGTATAAACCAATATATTAGACATGTGAATGTGGCCTTTCTTTTTTATATGGGGGCTTAGATGTTTTCCATCCTGTGTAAGCAACAAAGACTTTCACTATAGTTACAACTTTTCCCTGTGCTTCACACCACTCTGTGTGTGTGTGTGTGTGTGTGTGTGTGTGTGTGTGTGTGTGTATGTGTTTTACTGGAGATTGGACTTAGGGGCATTCTACCTCTGAGCTAGACCTTCATCCCTATTTTATTTTGAAATGGATCTCACTAAGTTGCTGAAGGCCCTGCTAAGTTGCTGAGGCAGACCTCAAACCTGCCATTCTCCTATTTCAGCCTCCCAAGTCCTAGGAATACAGGCGTATGCTACCATGCCTGGCCATCACATCACTTTTTAAAGTAAAATTCACTAAGTATTTCATCTTTAAAATTACACATCAAAGAGATATTCAATTCCTTGTGAAGAATTGAATCTTAATTTATGAACTATTTTAATAAGAATATATATATATATATATATTTATGTTGCTTATCCCTTTTTAGATTAAGTAATTTTTAAAACAATCTGAGAGTCATTTCAATCATGATTATAAAGTAGACATTTAAGACATTCAGGTGTAAACAAAAGTGGTTTACAGAGAACAAATACATTCAAAATGTGAGCAGCACCATGATGTAACATATGAGACATGGAAGTAAAACGATGTTAGGTCAAGTTGTAGACCTTAGGTAGAGGCATCAGAGCAAATATAGGATGCCTCATTAAATTTGCATTTCAGATAAGCAAAAAATATTTTCAGCACAAGGTTGTCCTAAATATTGTGTTGGGCATTCTCATCCCACAAAATCATCCATTGTTTATCTGATAATGAAATTTTACTAGGTATCCTGTATTTTTAACTCGTTGAGTCTTGCAACTATATTCTGTGCTCTCATATGTTTACACTTTACACTTGTAAAGTGAGATAATAATTTTTTATCCATGTCTTCAGGTGGTTAGGATACTTAAAATACAATAATAGCATATCATGAGCTTTTTTGAACTTAAAACATATCGTATCATTTGCCCATCTTTTCATCTGACAGAAAGAGAGAATGAATGAATGAATGAATGAATGGAAGAAAGGTAAAGAGAAACAAAGATGGAGATGGAGTCCAGCACTGGCATGGGCCATTCCACACAGCCCTCCCGTGCCAGAGCGTATGCCCCAGGGTAAGAGTGACATGGGAGGCTGATTTTGCTTGAGCTTCTGTCTCCCTACTGCTGCTTCCTATAATGTGGGGACCTGATGGTGCAGGAGTGTGATTCTAGTGTTTAAAGATACTTATTTTTCATGCAACATGGTCCCTCAATGCAAGCCAAATGCTTCATCTGGAGCTCAACCAAAGAAACAGATCTGTTCCAATAGCAGAAGAAAAAAAAAAAAAAAAAGAAAGAAAGAAATCTTTGGGCTGATTGAGAAATGGTATGTTGATATTGCATGTGGTACTTCCTCTAAGGGATTTTTAAGGGTAATTTTAACTGTAGGCAATCTTCATCTTACATATTGGTTTAAGAGTCCAATCTCTATAGAAGATGAAATTCCACTATAATTGATGTACAAAGTGTTCTGTACACTATAAGGCACTAACTGATGTAAGGCATCATTATTTTCATATTCTTTTTTCTTTGATTTCTGTTTGTGTTATTGTTTTTATTATCATCAACATGATACCAGATAAAGCAATGTTTAAATTTTTGAGAGTTTGCCACCAAACTTAAATAAATGGGAGGCAATTTGAAGACACAAATGGATTCAAAGATAACTAAGATTTGACTACTTAGGACTAATATCTTGAAAGAATAAAATAGTAATTGCATGTGGTATGGCATCTTCGGGGGGAAATCTTAGAAGCAATGAGATAACTAGCTATAAATACTTAGCATAAAAACTGCAGAATGATAGCACTTCTATACAAAGAAATTATGGGATATGAGGTTTCTCGAATGATTGAAGGAAAAGCAAATCTCAGAAAAGGAATTTCCTGGAATTTATGTCTAGTATATTATAGGACAATTTTCCATGGGTTGTAGCAAGGAGCTAAATAGTTCCAGTCATTTAAAAATAGACTGATTAAGTACTTAAGAATATGGTATAGGAAATTTTCCTGCTTAACAGGAAAAAAAGGTCACTGAATCTAAATGACCTTGCTTTGAGTAATTATTTTGAGAGTTTTCCAATGTACCTACTACTGAATGAATCATTTATCTTAGAATAGGGCTGGGCAGGAAGGCAAGCACTAGAGAAAAGTTAGTTGTGATGATAATGATTATGATGATGATGATACCATTATTTGACATAAGTGCTTTGATTACAGGGACAATTTGTTTTCCCCACTATACCTAGCTGAGTGTTTTCATTCTCCATCCTACAGGATAGTATTGTTTTTATCCCTAGTTTTATACCTGGGGAAACTGAAGCACTAAGTCTATCACCAGGGTCTCACTGCTGTGATGGGATGTATGCCATATGACTCCAGATAGTCAGTGACCCACCCCTCATGCTACACATCTTCTCCATAATCATAAGAAGAATGAGCTGAGAGGGTCCTTAAATAGGGGAAAATTAATGTACATGGGGAATGAGTTTAAGATGAGCAAAGACTAGAAATAGGTGTTGCATTGTAGAGGTATGATTTGTAGTCAGGTAGGAAGATTACTCAAAGCAGAGGAAACACAGACAAGAGGAATTGGCAGCTTGAGAAAAGAGAATGAACTCACACTATGAGAACTAGTGGTGCCCGAGAAGAGGATCAGGCCTATTTTCTACGACTATGTTGGATCAGGTCGGGGAGTTGGGGGAGTTTTGGACTCTGTAAGACGAAACTGAGGAGATAATGAGGGCCCAGATGGGGTGCATATTGGGGACTTCTAGTGTGATGAGTAAGGCTGAGGAGGCTCCAAAGGAAAGTGCAGAAGGGGAGGTTAGAGTTTGGCACATGTTGAGTTGAATTTGCTGAGGGGTCTTTTCAGGTAGACATACCTGGTAGGTAGTCAGAATGCAGTTCTAGAACCCAGAGAAACGTTTATGGCAGGAGAAGCAGATTATTTTTGTTTTCATTTAAGAACAGAAAACTCGGGAGAATATAAAGTTGGCTTGAGGAAGAAGGAGCAAGAGAGCGTGGGACACAGCGTCAGGCCTACACCTCAAGTGTAGGCAGAGGAAGCAGAGAGTGAGGCATCCGAAGATTGACAAGATTCTACAAAGTCTGAGAAACTCCTATTTGACTCAGCCAACATGACTCGTTAGGAAATAATCATTTTTACTTTAAAATAACTCCATGTTTCCTTCCCATCCTTCTACTGAGGGATATGGATACACACACACCACGTACAACTCGCCTTTGCTAAAGGCATTCTGCTCTACATTCTACTTAGGAGCAAACACTTTCAAGAACTATAGAGGAAGACTCTTATGAGCAGAGAACCAAAAAGATTTCAAGAGCCCATTTGGTCCATCTCTTTGCCAGGAAGGGCATTTCCTAAATCATCCAAAGAAGAAAATCGTCAATTCTATTTTTGAAATATCTCCACAGATGGCGATTCCATAAGCTTCCCTGCTAATTTGCACCAGTGTTTAATCAGGCTGACACACAAAGTTCTTCTTTACATCTAGCTCAGTGCTCTCTTGCTATAACTTAGAATCAATTTCCTCCTCAGAGGTAGAAATGCAAAACAATGTAAGGATTCAGAAAACTTCTAAGTCATATAATCTCAATCTTAATTGCTGGAAAGTTTCGCTGGTGTTTTTAAAATATGTTTCAATAGCATACAACTTTGTTCTAATGAGAAAAGAAGACATCTACTCATCTATCTACTATAGACATGGGTTGAATACTCAAAGTCCACTTTTCTATGTACAGTCATTATATATCAATAAATCTCTCCAAATTCTGAACTAGAGTTTTCCAGAAAAAGAAGAAGACCTCCTGGTAAGGACTTCGATGACTCTTTTGGGGGGAAGCTTTTCACCCATGATATATATGATAAAGTATAAAATCTTCAGGTACACACAGTATTGTGTATTCTATATTTGAGTATTATAAATGTTGCTTTTCAATTATTCTTCTTCCTAAACAGCATCATTAGACAAGTTATGTATTCTTCAAATCAGAGATCTGTAAGAGAGTCACTCTAAGTTTTCTCAAATGACACCAGGCAGTGGGAAATCTACTGAAATAGCTGAAATCTACTGAAATAGCTGAAAAAGAGCAACACAATCGAAAGTTTATACTTTAATTTTATTTTAACATTGATGTTAGGCCAATCATGTGGGCCTAGTACTGTGTAGTACTTTATTAACTATAGCAATGTGACTAAGAAAGGAAAAAAAAATCCCCATTAAGTATGTAGACTCGCAACATTGTAAAGGCAGAATGTTTAAAAAAATTGTCTCTGGTCTTTTCATTGTTCCAATAAATGCCCTGCAACTTCTTGGGAATTGGACTGTCAGGGCCCCCCAGGATCACCAGTGTCCACGGAGAGATGGCCATGAATGAGTTAGAGGCTTGACAACCAAGGAAGAGTGATATAACTTTCTCTCAAAGATGAAAATAAACCAAAATGAATAAATACAAGAAACCAAAACATTAGCTCAAAGATAAATAACAAGTCCTGATATTTTTAAAAAGAGCTATAAAAAGCACTACAATGAATATTGAGAAGTATTAGTTTTCTCTCTCTCTCTCTCTCTCTCTCTCTCTCACACACACACACACACACACACACACACACACACACACACACACAGAGAAATCCAAAGTAAAAAGTAAAACCTGCTCTCTATATTTCTGTGTTATCTTTCTCTTACAGTTCTCTCCCTTAGAAAATGTATACTTGCACCTATTTAGAATTTTCTTGCCACTATTTTTCTTCACATCTCACATTTTAAGTTTTAAGACCTTGCACAGCCATTCCCAACTTTCTTAATAGGGCAGGATTTTCCTGCTTGCCATCCTTCAGCTGTTCCCTATCTTTAATCTATCCTATGATGAATAACATTTTATTTAATTATTCCATTTCTTTTCTACCTCCTCCACCCTAAGTTAATGTCAGGGGTGGAACATCAACCTATTTAGGCCTATATTCAGTGGCTAGAGTGTTGTATTATTAAAAATATGCCAATTGTGTGAAAATCGAGTAAATGGCTGATGGCTACTTGTGTATTCTCTATTATTATTCTATTGGTTGATCACTTTGGTTGTTGCACCTCCCCAACCTTTCAACTGACTCAGTGTTATGTAGTAAACTAAGTACTGCCCAAAATTTATATGTTGGAGTCCTAGCTCCCAGCACCTCAGAAGGTGAGTATATAAGGAGGTAAGGACTTGAAGAAGCGATTCAGTTAAAATGAAGCTGTTAGGGTGGGTCCTGATCCAATCTGACTTTATAGCCTTTTTGTAAGAGGTGCCTTGAAAGCTGGCATCCATTAAGATAGGACCAGGTGAAGGCACAGAGAGATGAAGGCCCTCTGAAAACTCAGGAGAACCCAAATCAATAGACACCTTGATCCTGGACTCGTAGCCTCCAGAATTGTGAGAAAATAAGCTTCTGCTGTTTAGGTGGCCCAGTCTGTGGCATTGCAGCAGCCCTAGCAGGTGAATATAATATCTCCTCTTACACATGCCACAACACACCACACTCCCACTTTTGCTTTGCCTGTTATATTTGTAATATCTTGTTAAAACCTACTTCTTCACTTAGGGGCCCATGAGAAAACCCCAAACCAATTTAGGTCTTTGAAAGAGAAGAGACTTAATGCAAGGATTTAGTCACATAAATTACAAAAGAGCTGAAAAGCTAAATAGGAATTGGTAAATCAACGAAGAACAAGAAGCCACCACCATCCCAAGGGCAGGGATGACCATAGAAAGAGGTGGCACTCCCAGAGCCCAGAAACAAGGAGTGCTCATCAGAGTCTGCAGGAAAGACTGACATCTACTGAGAGAGAGACAGACAGACAGACAGACAGGCAGAGGCAGGGCTGTTGCTTTCTCCACTCCAATTTTAGGCAGTGCCTGCTCTTGGAAGTACAGATAGAAAATCATTTCACAAGGGAATCCGGGAAACGGAGTCTGAGGGAATTATTTCCCTGCTCCTCCCCACCTCTAGAGGAGCATAATAGTAAGAAATGCATGGGAAACAGTTAAATTGTGAACAGAGTCCACAAGAAATTAAAAAACCTAAGGGCAGGAAACACACTTGTTCTGGTCCTCCTTTACCCCCAGCACCTGATATACACTGTATAGCATCTATTCCATATTTAACAAATAGTTATTAAATGATATTTCCATTTCTCATTACCAAATTTTCTGGCATAATATATTGTATATCTCTAAATCCCTGCTAGAGGATAAAATTCAAGAGGCAGAGATTTATTATCTGCTTTGTTCATTGATTTAATGCCTGTCTAGGAGTAGGCACTCCATGTGTTGTAGGATCAAGGCATATCAGATTGTGTAGTGGAAAAGCCCAACTTATTATGATTTCTATTAAGTTTTGATGAGTCAGATCACTGGCCAGGTGCCCCTTCAGGTTAGAGAAACAAATGGAATCATTCAGATGGGTCACAGAGACTTCACCAGTTTGTTCTAATCTTAAACAGTATTAGCTCTCTTCAGCCTAAGAAAAACACCAATAGCATAAACTGAAACCCTCACAAAGTTTCTTAACAAATTTGAATAAGGGATGGGACACATGGGTTTATACGTATCATGGAAAATCATATCTGAAAGGTGAGTCTCAACTTGAGATATTAGGGTTTATCTCAATAGATCAGAAATCTGTACCTTTGTAGCAGTTATAAGGAATTATAACAATTCAAGTCACATTGGAAAGATATAAAAACGATATAACGACATGATATAGGCCACATACATAAACAGCATATACAAGCTGACTTACATTTAAACCTAAAACATATATTAGAAGTTTCACACAATATTGGGCACAAATTTTATTAGGAAAACAGGGATCTAAAGAAAAGATAAGAGATTAGAGTCATTGGAGAAGAAAGGCTTAGAGGCAAAAAGATTGTTTAGCCACGAGAAAAACCTAAGATGAAAAATGAAGAAGTATCCCTGTGAAAAATTGTTTAAAAATATTAGATCCAATGAGAAGCAATTGGAAATCTCTGCTGTTACTCATTAGCCACATGGCTGCAGGCATATCCTTTGTACCTTGGTTTCCTCATCTGGAAAATGAGGATAGTAATAGTGTACCTCATAGAGCATGTAGGAGGATCACATGGAAAACCCCACAGAAGAGGCTTGGCATGGTGTCTGCACACAGAAGGTGTTAAGGGAGGCTGCAGTGTGTGCTATTCTCATCTCCATTGAGCTTGCAGAAAGAGAAAGAAATGCATGCTGCAAAGATCAGGTTGGTGTCAGAATTTCCTCAAGGCCAGATTTGCAGAAGAGATTTACATAAAGGATGTGTGAAGTATCCCTGCAAGGTGGGGTCATTCCTGAGCATTCAGACTTGCAGGCCAGAAGGTAGACTAATTGTCCCTGTTCCCCCCTTCAAACGACCTTTCAAGTTCTGCTCCAGCCTTTACTTCCATAATGTGGATAATTGCCCTTTCTGGCAGTTCATAGAGAAGTGCTATTCCCAACCTAGGAGGCTGCTCGGGATGGAAAATGCCCTTGGTTCTCAGAGACTTAACACCCGGCCTCATGAACACGAGCAAGATTACTCTCTCCCAGCAGCTCTTTTCACATGTGATAAGCTTGGCAAGTTGCCCTGGTAAGTGTCAAGCCCTGAATGTTTTTGTTTTTGCCCTGGTGGTCCTGAGGAGTTACTGGAATACTTCTGGGGATCTGTTTTGTATCAAACCCTTGGCCAATAGTGACATTGAGAAGAAGCAGGTAGAGACAGGGAGAGGGGCTCTGGACTTCATCGCATTTCATTCTGATAGCAGACTCCCTGTCTGCTCCAGCCAACATAAGGCCTCCTTGGGTCTGTCTTTGGCTCCTTCACTTTGTGTTTCTCAGTGTTACAGGGCAATCTTGCGTGTCTGTGTGTGCGTGTGTGTTTTCTCCTTTTTGCTCCCCAGAGAGGCTTGCCAAAACTCCTTATCTGTTGATGAATGAAAGGAATTTCTCTGGTGCAGGCGGGACCTGGCTCTGCAGCTCTGGCCAGCACCGGTGGGTCACTGAGTTAAGGGAGCACCAGAAGGCAAAAAGCACTGAAAAGATCACAGTTGCTGTCGTGCCAGGAAGTGCCATCAGCAGACATTTTCCTCCAAGCAGGGAGGGCAGCTGGGTAGGGGGGATGAGAAGAAGAGGTAAGGGTAATGGAAGCAATCTTGAGTTAATTTACTCTGATGGAGAGAGAGACACCCGGTACCAGTTAACATTGCCTTTAGCATTTGCACCACTCGTTCCACTTTGATATTTGAAAATATGTGCTGAGGAGTTGGACCATCTTTTAGAGCTGAATGCTACTTCGTTTTCATATAGGACTTTTTGGTTATTTGAACTGAGATTCATTTTCTTAGGAACCTCAACCATCTGAATTTTTTCTTTTCATTTCACAAAGCAAAGGGAGATGAGACTGTTATATCCATTGGTATAAATAGTCTGTGATGCTTAGATAAGTTTGTACTTCCCATTGTCCCTTACATAGTGACCTGCATGGGGTGATGACTGTTAATTTATAAATGATCTGTAATCAAGGAAGGGATCCTCCTGCTAGAATCTCTGACATATTTGGCACCACTGCCTGTACACACCCTAAAAAGCAAAATGCTAAAGAAAGAAAGGCAGCTGTTCTTGTTTCACAAGATGAGGTGGGGGCTGGAGAGAAGATTTAAGGGCAATGGCAGGTGGTCACCCAGTGATTCAGCTGAGATGTTCCTTATGTCTGTTACATTCTCATCATTCATTTGCTAAGTACATGCACGAGAAGGATGTGCAAGGAATACACTCTTCACTCCGTCTGGGGGAAGCTGCTGAGACTGTGGATTGAGCATCACAGTCAAGAGTCGTGGGCTTAAATCTCACCTTCACTTCTTGCTCCATGCAGCCAGCCTCAATTCAACCCCTGTGAATCTCCGTCTACTCAGCTGTGTAATGACATAAGAATAATAGCTATCTTGCCTAGGTAGAGAGAGATTTAGTATTTTTTTAACTTTAGTTCAATCCTATCATCCACACCTCATTTTCCAGGAGAGCTTGCAGCACATATATACCTGAACTTTAAAAAGGAAAAAAAAAAAATGATTCAATAAAGCAAACTTTTAGAAAGCATAAAGCTTACCCATTTTCCTTTTGGGAAATAAGGAAGTTCTTTGTAAGAATTCTGCTTGTTAACTTAGTGAGGCCCTATGTAACTTAGTGAAACCCTCTGTCATGATAAAATAGGGCTGGGCATATAGCTCAGAGGTAGAGTGCCCCGTGGTGAAATTCCCAGTACCACAAACAAACAAACAGACAAAAAAAAGAAGTCTGCTTTTCTGCTTGTTCAGAAAGAATTGGTGTTCTAAAGCTGACCATTTTTGGTTCCTGATGTGCTGTCTACCACACATTTGCATTTTTTTATATTACCTATATGACAGTATAGTCTAATCATGAGATTAGCAACCTAGCTGGTGAGAGATGACCTAACAAATATCTTAGCTGAAAATAAAGGCCATCTATTTCTGCTCATTGCATTCAGAAATTATACCGTGGGTGTTTTCAGTTATTTATTTATTTATTTTTAATGTTGGGGATGGCCAAACAAACAAAAAGAAACCTAAGGATTTTTGCTCTTGCCCCCTTCCATACTCTGCACATATAAATCTGACTCTCCATTTATTGGTAGATCTTGCAGTTGCCTGTCCCTCTGTCTTATTGACCTGTAACCCCATAATTTGGGGAAAATACTTTACAAAACTAAAATCAATATTTTCTTTCTGGTAGCTGAATTCTAATTTTTTTTCTCCTTTCTGTCAACTCTTTCCTTGAAATCCTGACACTGGACAAATACCTTTTGGTTATTTTTTCTGGGGTGTCACAAAGGTACCTCTACGTGCATCTTTGCCTGTGACTACTCTCAGTTCACCTTGTAGCAGCTTCTTGTGTTTTACTGCTTCCTATTCTCCCAACCAGCATGATTTTGTGCTCAGACACATACATCTGTGACACTAAAACTGACTGGTTCTGTTTTTTCATAACCCGGTTTAACATTTAATGCGCTGATAGTCAAAGTGCTCAAGACATTCCATGTAAAATAGAAAGCCTATTCTGTGATAAATAACCTCTAATGAATTGAGATGTACCAAAGAAGACAAATCTTAGATTCATAGCATATTGATGTTTATGCTGAAATAGACCTTACAGATCCCTTCCATTCACCTCATTTTGCAAACAAGGAAACTGAACTCTAAAGAGAGGAAGAGTCTGACAGAGGTTGTAGATAAGAGTTATTTATGTCCTTTAAATGTAAATTTGGGACTTAAAACAATAATTTGAGATAAAACAGACTTTTTTTTTCTTTTTTTACAAGGAAATGAAGGAGAGGCAAATGAGAAAACTTGGAACCATATGGCTGGGATTGGGAAGAAAGTGAGAAAATTTTATGTGTGTAATGGGAGGAGGCATAGGGAAGTTGAAGCAAGCACTATTCAGGAGTAAATTCACCAGAAAAAAATAGTTAAGAAGCTAAGAATAAGAAGTTAAAAGGTTTAAGAGGGTAACTAGGTCAGGAACTGGAAGGCTTTATTTTAGAAAATTATGTAGATTGAATACCTAGGAAAGCTAATGGTAAAAGAATATTTCTAGGGATAAGAAAGATAAAGCTCAAGAGAAAAGCTTATGGTGTTAAGGCTGGCTTTAAAGAATAATGTGGAGAAAATCTTGGAAGTAGTTGTTCTTTCCTTAAGCAAATTAGAGGAATTAGAGTCCTAACTTAACAGAGTGCAGAAATAGTGTAAAATGGACTGTAACCAGACTCCTTTTAAAATGAGATAACTATGCATGGTTTGGTGACCCATAAGTAATGTGAAACCCAAGCTTCCATACTCTAAGATGATGTAGGACTTGCAGTATAAGCAACTGGCTGAGTATGAAATTGTCAAAACCATGCCATCTTCTGTAGACTTGTTCACTCTTTTGAGTTGTTTGACATTTATGGTTGCATCTAATAGTATTGTGGTGGGGGGGGCACAGGAGATTGAACTCAGGGCCATTTTACCTCTGAGCTACACCCCCAGACCTTTTTATTTTGGGTGTCAAAGTAGTATCTCACTAGGTTGCTGAGAGTCTCGCTACATTGCTGAGGCTGTCCTCGAACCTATGAGCCTAATGTCTCAGCCTTTCAAGTACTTGGATTACAGACATGCACCACCATGCCTGGCTGTCAATGGCAAATTGGACAGCAATAAAAAAGGACTTCTAATCATTTGAAGATTTATTATAAGTGGAAATAACACAATAGGTAGTCTAAATGTACTTTCAAATAATATCAGTGAATAAAACTAGTGACTATAGAAACTTCAAGATCATGTCAACCGTGTGAATATGTTCCTTTATAGGATATGTATGCTTTGATGGAACTGATGTATAGAAATCAGTATGCTTCTTATAGTCTGCATGATTTTGTAGCTGTTCTCAAGAGTAAGGCATGTATTTAGGCACATGTTAATTATCAGGGAAATAGTCAATAATTATTTATGGAGCCCTTATATGTTACATGGAACTATAGAGTATCCAAAAATAATTATGTAAAATTAGGTCAATTTATAGTATGCTTATAGATTATTTCTATCTGTACCAAGTAGCAGTTTGCTTTGAACACAGAGCTTACTTTCTGATTCAGCATCACAGCTTTGGGGATTTGGGGTTGAAGCAGGGTAGTCATGTAAATGAGGTTGCCAATTTAGTTCTTATACATCATTTATTTTTTTAAAAAGCATAAGTGAAAAGTTTAACAAATAAGATAGGACCAATATAAATAAAAGTCATAAATAGCAGTTTTTAAAAAGAAAAATGCCATCCAAGAGTTGGACACAGTGTCATGCCTGTATTCCCAGCTACTTGGGAAACTGAGGCAGGAATATTGCAAATTTAAGACCAGCCTTGGCAACTTAGCAAGACTTTGTCTCAAAATAAAAATTAGAGGGACTTAGTATGTAGCTCAGTGGTAGAGCCCCCTGGGTTCAATCCCCAGTATCTACACACACACACACACACACACACACACACACACACACATACTCCCCACCCATAATAACTGTGTTAACATTTCTACATAAAGTCAGCAAAACAAGGGAAAAAGATAGACCAGAGATAGGGAGATGAATTATTCAGATCTACCAAGTGTCACTCAAGCTGTTCTGTTTTGAAGATTCACTCATTAATTTATTCCTTTAGATAATCTTATTAAATAGCTACAAGGTACTTGACAGTACAAAATAACAGGACAATGTGTTTAGCCTCAAAAAAGCTAAAAATCTGGCAGTGAAAACTCTCTCTACATAAATATCACTGGTGCAATACATGTTGCAAGAAGGCTGCAATCAACACAGCAGAGGGGGAAGAATGTGAGAGCCATCTCATAAAGGAGGTGACATTTAAAGTAGGACCTAGCCGGGCGTGGTGGCGCACGCTTGTAATCCCAGCATTCGGGAGGCTGAGACCGGAGGATCCGGGTTCGCGGCCAACCTCAGCTACCTAGTGAGGCACTCCGCAACTTAGTGAGACCCTGTTTCAAAATAAAGAATAAAAAATAGGGCTGGGGGTGTAGCTCGGAGGTAGAATGCCCCTGAGTTCAATCCCCAGTACCGCAAAAAAAAAAAAAAAAAGTAGGACCTAATAGAATACAGTATGTGTAAGTCAGTAGAGTGGCAAAAGTACATTATGGATAGAGATAACAGCTTATACAAAGTCACAGAGGCTTCATAGTATACGTCCAACTCATATATATGAAAACTTAATGTGAGAGAGATGCCACTAAAAATAGTGGGATAATATGAACATTCAGTAATGCCAATGAAAATTGATGTATCCCTATGGAAAAAAAAATTAAGTTAAGCCTCTAGCTCATACTATACACTATGAAAAGTTAAATTCCAGGTGGATGAAAAACATGTAAAGTTTAGAAATAATATAAAGAATCATATTTATAACTTTGAGAAAGGTTAAATAATAAACAAATGCATACACTTTTTTTTTATTTCAGAGACATGAGAATTTATTTAGGAATACACAATCAAAGGGGAATGTGGGCCACGCCACTCCAAAAGGGAGAGAAGCACTTTGGGGAGTGCAGGGCTCTTATTTAAAGGGGACTTTGGTAAGAGATGGTCTGGAGGATGTATGTGAGGATGATCCCAGTCCACTGGTTGCAGGGTGATTTAGGGTGTTGGTCATCTTCCAGATCATGATGTTCACTGTTGCATCAGTCAGTATCTATTTTGTATAAACTACTCCAGGATAGCTAACAATGTGTGAGGAGATTGCTCTCTTGAGTAGTACCTCTTTTGTGTGTCTCCTGTTGTCTGATGAACAGACACTTCCCTAAGGACAGTCAATGGGAATTCTTTGGTGTAACAGGCCTTATTATAGGTGTCCATAAAGTATTTATATAGTAGAGTATTTAAATTTAAGCAAGTGTTACACAAAAGATACCACAAACAAGATAAAGAGACACTCCAAGATCTAAGGACTTTGCAAAGCATATAATAAAACAAATTATTATCCAGAAATTTTAGCTGATGAGTCAGTGATGAAAAACTCACTTTTATGGTTAGATACATAGTGCTCCCTGAAGAGCTCATGTGTCACTCTTTAGAGGTGATGCACTTAAGTCATGGGGTTGTAATCTCATCCGTGGATAAACCCATCGTGATGGATTTACTGGGCAGTAATCTAGCAGGTGGAGTGTGGTTGGAAAAGGTGGGTCCCTGGTGGTGAGGCTTTAGGAACTGTGCTTATGTCTTTGGATCCTCTTGCTTGTTTGCTCTGCTTCCAGCCTCCAAGATGTGAGAGCAGAGCTCTTGCTTTCTCCCTCTCTCTGCTTCCTGCCACCATGCTCTGAGCTCTGCAGACCCCGACCTTACATGGACTAACCCCCAAAATATCAAAAAACTGTGAGCAAATAAATCTCCCTCCAAGTTGTGTGGTCAGGTGTTTTGGATTACATCGGTGAGAATGTTGACCAAGACACACACCAAAAACTCAATAGAAAAGTAAAGGCAATTCATGGAGAATTGTCCTATAAACATATAAAAGGTTGTCTAGCTGTCTTTATAATCAAAGAAAACAACAGTTAGATATAATTTGAGACTTATCAGTTTGCCAAAACATTAAATGTTTGATAACAACAGATGTAAGCATGATATAGAGAACAGTGGAACATTTATATACTGTAGAGAAAAAAAAAATTGTTTCAAGAACATATTGGCAATATCTAGTAAATTTGAAAAATGCATGTTTCTTTTATTTCAGCAACTTTTCCCATAATTATATAATACAGCGAATGCTAGTAAATATACCCAAAGAGATATGTAAGCAATGTCAACTGCAGCATTTTTTTTGTAAAAATGAAAAGTTAAAACAAACATAAAACTTATATATTAACTATCAAGAGAAAAGGTAAACAAAGATGAATAAGCTAGACATATGTGTATCAACATGAATGAATCTTAAAAATATAACAGTGACCATAAACTAGGTTCAGGTTGATGATATCACACAAAAAGTGTGGAAAGAGGCATAATATTGTTATTTTCTTTAAGAAACAATGCTATAAAAACTATGCATGACTGTAGCTAATAAATACCAAATTTATGATCATGGTACTTCTGTGATATTTTCTTTCTTAAAAAAAATCAACCAAGACAGGTTTTTATGTATCTATGTTTATTAAATGGTTCTGTACCATTTTCTGCAAGCTATATAATGTGGAATCAGGGTTCTCAATTATTTGTATGAAACAGAATTATTCAATGAGAATTTTTTTCAAAGACTACATTTGCAACAGTCCTATAGACAGTAATGATTATAAATACATATAAATTAATCATGGAGATGATTTATTCTTTTACCATGAATGTGTCTCTCTACCAATCAGTATACTTCCTTATGTATTGATCATAATGTCCTGTCATCCTGTTCTTAAAAAACAGCTGATGCTTTAACAGGATAGGAAATTCTCAGCAGTTAAGAACAGACTGATGCTTGTTGTAATTTATAATCATGAAATATAGTAATTAATAATTTATTTTCAGGCTGCAAAGTTTTTTCAATTTCATCAGAGCTTGGAAAAAAGTAACACAGAACTTTTTTGTTTTGTTTGTGTTCTTGTTGTTTGTTTATCTCTTTTTTGAACAGTCCCTTCAGCCACCTGAGCAGTCTCAGTAGCAGCATCTTATCTCTACTCCACTAGGCATCAGCAGAGGCACCTTGGAGGCTGGGAGCTGGAATCATCTGAATGCTCATCCACTTTTAGCAAATGATACTGGCTATTCACTGAGATCTTAGCTGAGGTTGTTAGTTGAGTGATCTGAGCTTCTTCACGGCATAGTGGCAATATTAGTTTTCTGTCACTGCTTCAAAAAATTACCCCAAACTTAGGGATTTAAAACAACTCAAATTTATTATCTTACATTTCTACAATCCAGAAGTCCAATACGAATATCACTGGGCTAAAATCCAGTTGTTACCACAATGTGTTCCATTATGAATGAAGGGTAGAATGAATCTAGGGTAGAATCTCCTCCTTTTTTTAGTTTGACAAGGCTGCCTGTATACCTTGACTCATGGCCCCCTCCCTTCATCTTCAATTTCCTCTCTCTGTGCTTTTCTCTCAAGTCACACCTCTGACTCTGAACTGTCTGACCCCCCTTCTGTTTCTAATGTCCTTCATGATTACATTAGACCACCCAGATAATTCAGGATGACCTCCCCAGCTCAAGAACCTCACACTAATGACATTTGCCAAGTTTCTTTGCCATGTAAGCTATTATATTTATGCAAAAGTTCTAGAGATTAGGAAAAAGACATATTTCAAGAGTCATTGCTCTACCTCCCAAAGCAAAGCAGCTGAATTGCAAGAATGAGTGTCAGAGAGAGCCAAGTAGATGCTGGGTCACTTCTGATGAACTAGCAATGGAAAACACACCGAGTGACTTCTTCCACATTGCTAGCTGTCATAGCAGTCATGCACCAAGTTTCAAGTGGAGGGGAGAAGACTGCAGTTAATAATGTGGAAGCGTAACGTTTTGGAAGAATGCATGGTCTAGACATTTGTGTAAAATACAAACTTCTGCAAATAGTGTAGTGGATGAAAGCAAACACCAGCACTGGTACAGAAGTGTGCCCCCAAGAAAATCAAACTTTCCAATCTCAAGTTCTCTGTAAAATGAGGACAATACTGTATAATCCCCAAGTATTGTCAGAGAGTAAATGAAATAACCCATATAGAATACTTCATATGATGTCTAGCTCATAGTAAGGCCTCAATAATGTTACTGCCTCCCAGCTAGATGAATTTAGGCAAGTTAATCACTGCCAAACTCTATTTTTTGTATATACAATTGTAAGAAGAGTACTTTCTTTGTTCTGAAGAATTAATGAGTGTAAGTATGGCTGGTAAGTAGTAAATGTTCAATAAGTATTATATATAATCATAATTATATATAACTATATACATAATAATTATAATAATTAAATATGATGGATTATTCTAATCATTGCCCCCCTAAAACAACATTATACTATAAAATAATAAAACTATGTGACCATATGTGCAAAGCTATGGAAAAACCCTCAAAACTTATTTGCCAAATTTATTTATTTATTT
>PVLC010005118.1:59577-79001 GCA_004027655.1 Graphiurus murinus | reverse complement strand
TTTGCTGTTCTTGCAAGTTTTCTTGTCCAATCTCTGTAGTTGGGGTTTAGGGGTGACAGGGTGTGTTCAGAGATAGAGTTTGGGTGAGAGGTCACCGTAAAAGTTGCAGGGATAGGGTAAAGAAGGGGGTAAAGATTAGAGATGGTAGCTATTGATATGTGACAGGAAAAAGAGGAAAAGAAAAGAGAGGAGGTAAAGTATAGCAGAGAGGAGTAGGTGGGGGGGGCTTGTAAAAGGGATAAGGAGGGGGTTCAATGACCCAAGCAAGAGATAACAAAGCAAGTATTCATCCAAACAAACAGAAACAAATCAAAGCAATAACAAAGTTTAGACAGTTCAAATTTAAAACTTAACACCAAAAGAGAATGAAAAAAACAAAACAAAACCCATAAAAAAACAAAAACAAAAACAAAACAAAACAAAACAAAAAAACCCAAACTCTACAAATAGCAATCAGATACTAAAACCAACGTTCTGCTAGTTCGTAAGTACCGAGCTTAAATTTTCATGTATGTCTTTGGTGTTTTTTATTTATTTATTTTAATTTGCTCTCTCAGTGCAGGCAGAGAATTGTCCACTGCTAGTTTATGTCTCTGGACTCTCCACTGGGTCTGGCTGCGTCTCTGTCTCTGCTTTTTGCTTTAGCAGTCTAAAAGCCAGGCCTTTCCAGATACCCTGTGTGCACTGGGTTCCTCCACCCTTCTGGCCCTGGCTAGGTTCTAGCAGGGCAGATGGCTGAGTCTATCCTTTGTTTTGTGAATCCCGCACCCTGCACCCGAGGTGTGCTAGCCCGACTTACGGCTCCCTGCAACACGGCCTGTTCACATTCTGATGGCTGGAGGTGCAATCGGGCAATGATGGTCTGCATAGCTAGCAGGAAGTTCGTGGGAGGGGCTGGCGGCAAAGATGGCAGCCGCCTTTCCCAGTGCGCACAGGCTCCCCTCTCCGAGTTTGTGTTCGAGTTTCCAGTATTCCTTCTCTTCTTTCTGTCAAGAAGCTGGATTCCTGCCTGTGCTCTTTCCTCCTTTGCACCGTTGCTCACTGCTCCATCTTTGGGGTGGTACGTAGACACTGGTCCACGGGAGCTTCCGACTGGCCCGCGGGAGCTTCTGCTGACTATTCCACGGGGGGTTCTGGTCACTGTTGCGGCGATCCCCACCTTGGTAGTTCGTGGAGATCTGGGGCAAATGCCACACCTGGGCTGTTAGCCGTGTCCCCGTGTAGCTAGCTGCTCACAGAGTCTGGCCCATCCCTGCTGCTTCCGCTTTTTTTATCTTCTTTAGGTGTGGTTCAAATTTCACTTTTTTTGTTGTATTTTTCTTCTGTTAAGATGCTCCTTTTATGGTAAATTTTGTTCGAAATCACAGTGTCTGTGGAAAGCTGTTTCATTCCGTCGCCATCTTGGATCCGTCCTTATACACTTGCCGGTATGTTCCATTTCCAACAAGTTCCACCAACTCAAAGATCCCTGCAGGGTCCCTCAGAGCCGAGAGATCGATTTCATCCAGGCTTCGAGCTGGAGAGTCGCTCACCATGTCGACTTCTTCGCAGGAGAAATGGACCAAAACCACCCCGAAGCGTCTCCCTGGGAAATTCCACCTTGGTCTATTTCACTGGCGTCCTCAGGCGGGTGTCGCGCCAGAGGCCCCCCACCCCGCCCAACCTCCCTGCCTGCCCCGACCCCCGGGGCCCGATCCTCCGCGTGCCGGTCCGCGGGGTCCGGAGCCCGGCCTGCGGGGATCTCCAAGCCCGGAGCCGCGGTGCGTGTGGGCTGCGCGCCCCATTCAGCTAAGGGCGTTGGGGCTGCATGGGTGTATTTAAATGGGACATGCTTCTTTGCTTGTGCGTGGATGGCGGCTGCATTGGCTGTTATAATGAGACACCAAGATCTGTTATTGAGGGGTTGTGGTGGCTTATTGTTTCTTTGTTATTTTTCCTTCCCATGGTTCCCCTGTTCTTAAATTTATATCTTTGCTGCTCTTGCAAGTTTTCTTGTCCAATCTCTGCAGTGGGGGTTTAGAGGTGTACGCTGGTATATCAGGGGTAAAGGTTGGTTGAGAAGTCACAGTGATGAATGTAAGAATAGGGTAAAGTAGAGGGTACGGTCCAGTGGAATAAGTGGTTGGGTGTGTTGAGGTGATATATTGTAGACATTAGAGATGGTAGATATGTTGGTGGATTCTGGTAGTCAATGTAGAGTTTTAAGTGTGGTAGTATGAGATGGTCTTGATATGAGACAGGGAAAAAGGTAAAAGAAAAGAGAAGAGAAAAAGTGTTGAGGACAAGAATATAGATGGGAGAGAGGGAGGGAAGCTTATAAAAGGGATAAGGAGGAAATTCAACAAACTAAGCAAAAAATAAAGCAACCAATCATCCAAACAAACATAAATAAATCCAGGCAATACAAAATGAACACAGAGTAGAAACAAATAAAACATAACACACACACACAAATAAAACCCCAAAACCAAAAAGCAACAACAAGAAACAAAAACAAAAACCCTGCTAGTTTGTAAGTACAGAGCTTACATTTTTGAGTGTGTCTCTGGCATTCTTATTTGCTCTGTCAGTGCAGGCAGGGTGTTCCGCTGATACCTCTCCCGCTGCAAGCTTGTGTCTCTGAGCTCTCCACAGGGCCTTTCTGTGTCTCTCTCTCTATGCCTTTACTGGTGGTGGGAGTGCAATCTATATGCCAGGCATTTTCCAGTGTGCCTGGAAGTTCTCTATGCCCTGTGTGCACTGGGTCCCTCCCACACTTCTGCTCTATCCAATAGCTTGAAGGGCGGATGACTGGGTCTGCACTTTATATAGGGGCCCCTGCACCCTGGGGGTTCAATTTAACTTAAAGATCCCTCCTGCCCTGGTTCCAGTGGGAGGGATGATCTGGGGTATCCTAGGTGTTCTTGATCACTGTTGATCCTGCGGGGATATGACACCTGATTAGGGTGTGGAATGCCGTAGTCACTTACTCTACTTCTGGTCGTTTGGGTGCGCAAGAGGTCATTGGAGGCCTTGGTGCTAATAGATGCTGCTCTTGGCAACTGGTAAAATGGCGGCTGACAAGAAGGCTGCTGGCAAAATGGCAGTTGTTGGTTCACAGCACACACCAGCACGCCAGCTCCTTTGTTCTCCCTGGGTTCTGTTCAGCTGCTTTTGTTGCTTTATTCACTTTTTGTGTGTGTGTGCTGCTTTTCTTTTCTTTCCTTCTATCAAGAAGCTGTGTTTGTGGCAGTTTTGATTCAAGTTCTGCTGTGCAGTTGATCACTGCTCCAGCCTGGAGGGAGAGGAGAGCTGGGTTGATCCCGTAGAAGCTTGCACTGGTCGTACCATGTGTTCCAGTCACTGTGGAAGGTGTGGGGATCTGCCGCCTGATTAGGATGTGGAGTTGTGGAGTTGCTTACTCCATGCCTGGTCGCTGGGTACACTGCCAGAAGGCCAGCTTAATGGCTGCTGCAGCCCCACAGCTTGGTGCTGCTGCCATGAGGATGGGCTCCTTTGCTCTCCCTGGTCAGCTTTCTGGGGTCTCTTTAGTTGTAGTTCAAATTTCGTTGTCTTGTTCACTTTTTTGTTGCTTTTTTTCTTCCATCAAGAATTTGCTTTTATGGCAGATTTGATTCAAGCTCACAGAGCCTGAGGAGAGGTGTTTCACTCAGACACCATCTTGGGCTCCGAATTCTGAAATACATTTTTCAATGAAAGTTATAATTCAGTTTTCTTTCCAAGTGCTATATATAGTTGTATTTCTGATTCTTTCATATTGCAAACATACGCATTACATTATTTGGGGCCTAATTATTCTGTACTTGTGCTTTTTTGTGATGATTTTTTCTGTTTATCGAATATAAAATGGCCAATAAATGTATGAAAAAAATTTTCAGCATCATTAACAATCAGGGAGACGCAAATCAAAACTACACTGAGATTCCATCTAACCCCAATCAGAATGGCAATCTTCAAGAAGTCAAACAACAATAAATGCTGGTGAGGATGTGAGGAAATAAGAACTCTTCTACATTGCTAGTGGGATTGCAAATTAGTACATCTACTATGGAGATCAGTGTGGCGATCCCTCAGAAAACTAGGACTGGATCCACCATATATTCCAGCTATATCACTCCTAGGTATCTTTCCAAGAAGATTGAAACCAAAATATTATAGCTGTATATGCATATCCACGTTTTTAGCAGCACAATTCACAATGGCCAAATCTTGGAACCAAACTAGGTGTGCATCAACAGATGAATGGAATACAAAGTTATGAAATATATACACAATGGCATTCTACTCAGTAATAAAGAAGAACAAAATTATGTTGTTTGCAGGAAAATAAATGGACCTGGAGAATATTATGTTAAGTGAGATTAGATAGTCACAAAAAGAGAAGAGTCATATATTTTCTCTCATGTGTTATATGCAGAAGCCATGGAGTAATCTGGTTACAAGAAGGACTCTAGATAATGGAGGAGAAACTCCAGTTTAGTGATGGAAGGGGTTCAAGAGAGTTTGGTGTTGTGTGTGTTGGGGGGGATCAATTAGGGCAACACTGCCACTAAAGTTATATACATATGTGAACTGACTATTGTTAATCTCAACCTCATGTATGGGGAAGGGAAGGGAGCAGGGATAGAGCTGAGACAAGTCACCAAGCACGGTGTGCGTGCATATCACTATTAATCTGAACTCTATAATGCTGTGAGATCACAATACACAAATAAAAATATATAAAAAAGAAAAGAAATTCTGTATGACAGAATGATCCAGTAGGATTTGGGAAAGGTAAACGGAGAAAATCACATGGTTGAAAATTGTCAAAGCTGAAGATGAGACCATTGGCGATCATTACATCATTCTTCCTACTCCAGTGTGTGTGAAATTTTCCATGATAAAGAAAACCCACATAAGGAAGGAAGACAGAGAAGAAATATATGTGAAATATATTTACCTTTTAATTTTACTTGTCTCCTTTCATTCTCTTTATAAATCTTTACCTGAATTAAGTTATATGGGGCAATCCACAGATTATCTTTCCAGAGCTTCATCCTTTGTTGAAGAATTCTGTTACCCCATGTCACTTGGATACTTGCTGAGAAACAAGTCTCCACAAATTGCTGGTGTTTCTGTACATTTTGTAGCAGCTTTTGTTCTGGAATATCTTTGTAAAAGTGTTTGTATAACACACATCCTTGGAAAATAAAAACAGAGTCTCCCTCAAGTGTAGATACACTTACCTTTCAAGATGATTTCAATATTGTCCTCGAGGACCAAGGTTGAGCAGATGAGCTCACATCTTCTTTAAAGACTGGTTTCCCAAGGCTAGGGATCATCATTGGCAGTGTATGCAACATCCTTTGGGACTCTGCTTTCAAAAAGAACTGATGTAAACATGAAGCTCAGAAAATCCCACTCACAGTGACTTCAAAAAGAATAAAACATTGAGGAATACATCTAAGGAATACATATATAAGTGCAAAACTTATATTCTTAAAACTATAAAACATTGTTAAAAGAAAATAAATACCTAAATAAATGCAAAAAATATCCCATGTCCATGTATGAGTCTTAAAATTCTTCAAACAGTGATATTTCCAAAGTTATCTACAGAGTCAACACAATCTCTACCAGAATTTGAGCTTCGTATAAATTGACAAGTTGATTTTAAAATTCATGTGCAATTGCAAAAGACCCAGAATAGCCAAGATAATCCTGAAAAAGAAGAAGAAAGTAGGATGCATAAATGGATAGGCTAAAACTTAAAAATACCTAAAACAAAACATTAAATATAAAATCTTCATGATCCTATATCTGGCAATGATTCTTAAATATGATATGATAGATCCAAGCTACAATAGAAAAAAAATGAATTTAACTTCATTGAAATTAAAAACTTTAGTGTCAATAGAAAAATGAAAATGTTTTCAATAACAGTAAAAAATACAACACAAGCCAGGCATGGTGGTGCATGCTTGTAATCCCAGTACTTGGGAGGTTGAGACAGGAGGATCACAGGTTTGTGACCAGCCTCAGCAATTTAATGAGGTCCTCCTCAACTTAGTGAGACTCTGTTTCAAAATTAAAAAAAGAACTAGGTATAGCTCAGAGGTAGAATGCCCCTGGGTTCAATCCCTTGTACCAAAAAAAAATATACACACACACACACACACACACACACACACACACACATCATACATACAAGCCACAGAACCCAAGAAAATATTTGGAAATCAGCTCTGTCAGATGACTAAGGGAATAGCTGAGGGTTTTCCACAGGGAGTCCTTTTCAGACCAACAGTTTTCTCCCTGTCTGCACTGACCTCCCTCCAGGTGCAAAGCATCTCCTGCCACAAGCCTCCAAAACTCACCTCTGAGGACTCACCACTGATTCTTCCAACCTTTATTCTCATATTTTCTTGGTATTCTGTTCAGTTTCCTGGAACACATGTTTTTATACCTTGGCAAGAAAAACAGAGAGGAGCAATTAACAAATTGTGGGGTTTTTTTTGGTTTTTTTTTTTTTTTTTTTTTTAATCTCACTTGAGCTTGGTTTCCCAGCAAACAGCCTGTTATTGGGAAGCCTGACTCCCCTGGATTTTCATCAGAAAATCTCTTTTTCTCTTCCCTCTCCCTTTCTCCTTCTGATGCCCCCTAAGCAATCTCCTATTCTGTGTTTTTGCATAATCAATACACATTATTATAATTTGATGCCTTCTTGAGAGGGAAAGGGAATTGACATACTTACCCTAGTCACCATCTTAAGCAAAATTCAGTATATAAAATAAATACATTTGTTCTCTCATACTTTTGTCATATACAGTCATACGCCCCATACTGACATTTTAATCAATGGTAGGCCACATATACAATATGACCCCCATCAGATTACATTTCCTACTGACATCATGGATGTCTTCATTTGTAAAGTGCATCCTATGATGCATGTACACCAACAAAACCACCTACTAATGCATTCCTTTAAATGTATATCCATCATTAAATAAAGCACAATTGCATTTCCTTTTATAAAATGAACACTGTTCATCTCTTTGGGATATTTTGTTTCTTTTTATTAGTGCACTTGTGGGTAACTATTTAATCATCAATGCCATTAAAGAAGCATTTTTTTTCTCTCGTCGATAATTACATATGAATCTGATGTTAGGATTTTGTGACAATTCTTTTGCTATATACTATATATGCAACTCTAAATTTTTATAACATCTTTTTTAACTAGTTGTCAAATTTGTGAATGAGAAATAATAGTTATGATCCAATCGTACTAGTCTCTTTCAGCTGCCATAACAAAATACCTCAGAGTTGGTGGCTCAAACATCATAAATTGATTTTCTCACAGTTCTGGGGGCCAGAAGATCAAAATGAAGGTGCTTGAAAATTCAATTCCGGGTGGGGAGTCTCTTCCTGGCTTCAAGGCAGTCACCATCTCATTATATTTTCAAATGGCCTTCCTTTTCTTGCAAATGGAGAGAGAAAGAAAGAAATAGATACCTGGTAGATAAATGTCTTGCTGTAAGGACCTCAGTCCAATCAAAGTAGAGCTTTATCCTTATGAACTTATTTAACTTTGTCTCTTAAAGACCCTGTCCTCAAATAGAATCATACAAAGAGTTAAAGATTCAAGCACTATAATATATAAATATAAATATAAATATAAAGTAAATATAAATTTGGAGGAGACTCAATTCAGTCCATAATATGTATATAATAAGTAAAAAAATTTTTATATTGTCCACACCCTTTATTTTAACATCTAAAGCTACATTAAATATTCAGAGTTTTCCCAATTAACATCAGCCATTCATCACAGAACCCTAACCTAAGGCTCATTTTTTATTATCAAAAAAGTGGATATGCTGATGACAACCTAAATTCTTCAACAAGTTTCTTAATACAAAGTAAAAGCATTGTGTATAACAAAGCCGACACATCAAAATGTACAAGGCTGAAGAATCTTTTGCTTGCAGACCATGGCTTCCCCGGGGTGAGAAGGCTTCTTAGTGTCAACAATATTCAGAAGACAGACAGGATTTATTACACTGGAACAAATTTTAAAACATTACTCTTGATTAAAATGAATCAATGCTTGTATTTGCAATACAGTGAGAGAAAATTTTCCCTCTTTGTTGTTGTTAAAAAGCATCTTATTGAATAAAGGAACAATAGTTTCCCAAAGATGAGATATTACAAATTATTTACATTTTATGTTGACTATATATTAAGAAACAAATGATTTCACCTGAACTTACTAAGCATAGGGACTCCTTGCAACGCATGCTTACATTAACTGGACAATGTTTTTCTCCTCCAACTCTGAATGTGCATCTTCTAGTGGAGTTCGATGAGGACAGATGAAAGCCAACTTTGTGTCCATGTGTTTGCACATAGCCTGTAGACTTTTGACCTAGAAATAGCTCTTTTAAACCATGTTAAAAGTTTGTTCTTTATTAAGCTTTATTACTAAAATTTATTCATGGAAAAATGGCTATATCTAAAGATTGTTCTTACATGAAAAAAAAATGTGTGCTCCCCTTTACTTGACTTTTCTGAGCATCTGTTTTATGCCAGACACGAGGTAGGGTATAATGACCCTCATGGCCCAATAGCTATACAATTATTTCTGATTCCTATTAGTTTTGTGTTTCTTTGGTTTGCATTAGTTTTCTTTTCATTTAAATAATTATGTTAGTATATTTTTTAAAATTAATTGCTCTTTCAGGTATGGCATAGTGCAAGAACTAATGACCGGGAATCAAGCCTAATGTATCTGCCGGACTTGCTTTTTCTTGTGAAATTTTAGACATTGCATATGATGCTCTGGCGTTGGTATACTAGGAAGCTACTGTGATGACTAAAGAAAGAAAATGAGTCAGTATAATTGAATATTTAAAGTAAGAGAACAATACAATGAGTGGCTATTAGGCCAAGAAATTTGTCAAAATGTGTACTTGATTTTCTATTAATAACAAGTGACTATGCATGAGTTTTTGGCTTCTCATGAACCTCATCTTCCTTGTACAGAAAGGAGTACATAAAGTTGCAGAGGATATGGAGAATCTTTCTCTATGCCTAGCATCCTGGCACCTAGTAAGGTCAATCCAAATATCTTCATTTGTGTTAAGATGGGAGTTTTAATTTGTGTAAGTGCTATCCAAATGTTAGAGATCACTGGAGATGTAATAACAAATTAAATTCAAACTATTTCTAGGCTAATTTTGTGTGTGTGAGTGTGTGTGTGTGTGTGTATGTGTGTGTGTCTGTGTGTGAAATCTCAACAAAGCTTCATCATCTCTGCTGCCACTGTTGTTCAGAGAGTAAAATTTCAAAACAAAATAACTACAGGAAATAGATTATAAGTTACTGCACAATTTTATATCATTAGGCAGATGCACTTTGCAAACATCATGATTAGAAGAGCAACCTTTCTGGAATGTTACAGAGACCATTCCAACCTATTTCTCATATAACTCAAATGAGCACTGATGATCTTTGGATTTGAGAGGCAAACAATTTGGTCCTGCCTGGGTCCTGTTTGACGTGGTTGACATGACTCATTCTGCCTCTCTCAGGGTACCTAATATGTAGGTCATGCTGGCCTGAGAAAACATGCGTTACTGACTGTTCAAGGAGAGGAATTTGGCCTTTTGCTGGTTGTTAGGAAGTAGTTGCTGTCTCTGATTTCATAATCCAAGGGAAGCTAAAACATCGCTACAAGGTTATTTTTTTTCAGCTATCTTTTGTTTTAAGCATAAGCCTTGAATCAAAATTTTTTATGTGCTCTAAGGAAACGTCAAGAAAAAAATCAAAATTTATTTCGTTTTAATTGGAAATGCATTTTTTATCACAATCAATTCCTATTTACGTGTAGTTATGAAGAAATAAGTAAAAATGATGGCCAAATTTAGAGAAACTTAGAAACTCCTAAATCAAACTAAATAGTTAAATAACTAAATAACTAATAACCAAATTATTATAAAACTTATATTAGATATTTTCTATAGTTTTTTAAACTTTTAGATAAATAATTTAGCATTTGAATTAATATTCCTGAGATTTTTTTTATCAAAAACATTCTTAAGTTTGACTTTAAAGTAGATGTTTGAGTCCTCCATCTTTCAAATATCTGTTTCATGATTAGTTTTTTGGTTTATTTTTCTAAAACAAGAAAGTGAAAATGAAACTATGACTAGGAATATGTGAATAAGGAGGAAAGAGTCCAGCAACCAAATATATTTTCAATATTTTATATTCCCTAAAATAGCTTTATACTCATTATTGGCCTGTTTTTAAAGTTTCAATTAAAACATCAATATGACAGCATGCTGCCATCACATTGGGCAATGGAAATTATATACATGATAGGGAAGGAGCACCAATGTGTTTGAAGGGGGTCTAAGTGAGGCCCTCCAGGAGATTTAGCCATCTGATATCTCTGCTTCAAGTCCACCCTATCTGCTCATCTCGAGCTAGTTACCTCACAATCCCAAAACATTAGCTAGTGGGAAGTACAGGAGTGTACTAACTTTTGATTTTATCTAGATATTGAACCATTCAGGAAGTTGTCACAGAGAAGGAAGTTGCCACTGTACTTCTTAACCAGAAGAGATTTCATATCATTGCACATTAAGCTTATGCAAAGTAAATGTAATAGAATAGTAGTAAATGTAATAGAATGGTATCTTAAATACTTGTGCAGAAGAGATTGCTTAGCATTTACCCAGCATATTTTTTAACCGAAAAATTTCACATAAATTTCTTTCAACAGGTCTCTAATAAAATTAGTATGCCTATGTTTTACTTGTGAGACACTACATTTGAGGATTCTGAGCCTGAAATAAATAACTACAATTGAGAAAGAAGGTATAGACTTACATTGAAATAACCATATTTCCAGGTCACTGGATTTCCACTTCTATATTTTCTCAAGGATTTTCTGATTTTGTCCATTAGAGATTATTTGATTATATTGTTCTTTTTCTATTAGGAATATATCCTTTCCTATGAATTATTTCTATTCCTATCACCATGAGAATTTTCTATTTTAAGTAGACAATGTTATTATTGCAGAAAAAGGGATATAAAAGAACAAATCTATTCCTAATGAGAAAAATATTTTTGCAAGGAAAAATAGGTTTTGAAATACGGAAGGTGTTATAGATATTTGAATATATTATAAAGAAATATATGGTTTAAAATTAAATATGATTATAATGCAATTAATTGTTCAGAATACACCCAACTAAAATGTTGATACAGAATAAAATAAGAGATTCCCCTGAGTTCATTCCACAGTATGACAAAAAACAAATAATAAATAATAATAAAATTAACATTCTAAATGGTTTACTGATAATGTCTTTTTTTTCTTTGCCATACTGGGGATTGAACTCAGAGACATTCTACCTCCAAGCTATACCCCTAGCCCTACTTTTTATTCTTTATTTTGAAATAGGGTCTCACTAAATTGCAGAGTGCCTCACTAGGTAGCTAAGGCTGGCCACAGGATCCTGGATCCTCTGGTCTGAGCCTCCCAAATACAGGGATTACAAGTGTACACCACCACGCCCAGCTCTGATAATGTCTTTTTATTTTATAGAATATAGAATTGGATTTGTAGTAAGACAACTAAAAAAGTATTGCATTAGATAAATGCTATAAACTTTACAGCAAATTAATCTTTATTCAATTGAAGTTTTATTATAAAATATGAAAACACAAAAACAAATGATATATACCATCAATGAGACAGAGATACTTTCTAAACATCATGACAACATGAGCAAAAAATAATAGAACTAAAATCAACAAGCTATACCTTTCTATTCAAAAGTTCACTCTAAGTAAAACTTGAAAAAATATTTTCAAATAATTAAGTCTTATGGAGCCTTTATCGAACACTTCATTCTGCTAACAAGTGGTGATGATTACTCCTCAGTCCTTACTATTCTGCATGGAAAGAATTCACTGAAAAAAGTATGAATGGGGAATATGAGAGGCTTATTTAGAGAAGTGATAAAAAATGAAAACGGGGAGGGTATGTTTCAGAAAAAAATGAACGGAGCAAGCCGGGCGTGGTGGCGCACGCTTGTAATCCCAGCATTTGGGAGGCTGAGACCGGAGGATCCGGGTTCGCGGCCAGCCTCAGCTACCTAGTGAGGCACTCCCCAATTTAGTGAAACTCGGTTTCAAAATAAAGAATAAAAAAATAGGGCTGGGGGTGTAGCTCGGAGGTAGAATGCCTCTGAGTTCAATCCCCAGTACCACAAAAAAAAAAAAAAAAAAATGAACGGAGCAGATTGTCTGGAGTTTAAAACAGTGTGGAGTTTCCCACAAGGTGAGTCTTATATTCCCTCTGGACTCCTTCTTCTACATGCATATTTTATTTGGGGTGATCAATTGTCTTTTCCACTTGAAGCCTTAGTGAGTCTACGCTGTCTCCACCCTTTCTAAGTGAGGCCCTGCTCTGGATTTATTTATTTATTCTTCTTTATTGGCTCATTGTAGTCTCACATCATAATGCAGTGTGCAGTGATAGTGTCACACAGGCATATGGTGCTTGTCTGCTTCAGGACAGCTCCACTCAAACCTACCTGCTCATCTCTAAGGAGCAGCTACCTTACAAAACACTAGCTCAAAAGAAAGTAAGCAAGAACTTGGACAGCTAATGTACACAGGAAGAAATAAAAAAGGAAAATAAACACATAAAATATTCATTAAAAAATTTAAAAAAGGAAATTTGAAATAACAAGGAAATCTATCCTGTGACAAGTGTTGACTTTTAGAAGTGGCATGGCCCCAAACAGTTGAGTAGGGAGTAGGAAGCAGCAGTCTATCACTCAAGTAACGAATGAGCTGCCCCAAAAGAATCAGTGTCTCAGAATTCCATGACTTAATAACAAAGACTCCAACCAAGGGAAGACTGAGTCAAGAAGTTTATTAAGGGTGCACAGTGGTGGCCAAGCATGGTGGCACACAACTGTAATCCCAATACTTGAGAGGCTTGGACAGGAGGATCGCAGGATCGAGAGCAGCCTCAGCTAGTAGTGAGACTCCAGCAACCTAGGGAGACTTATTTCAAAACAAAACTAAAGTAGGGCTTTAATTTTATTAAAATTGAATAAAGTGGGAGTATATCTCGGAGGTAGAATGCACCTGGGTTCAATTCCCAGTACCACAAAGCACAGTGGTATCTCAATGTCCTCACCCACCATCTCCCACTCCTTCCTGACAGTTGTCATCAACATGGTGGTCAGAGTTTCTGATGCAAGTTAATAGAACAAGACCACACAGGGGCCTTAGTTTCCAGGAATCGTACTGGTGAGTTTTTGTTGCTGTTATTTTTGTTTTGTTTTGTAGTACTGGGGTTGGAACCCAGGGGCATTCTACCTCCAAGCTACACCCCTAGCCCTATTTTTTATTCTTTATTTTGAAACAGGGTCTCACTAAGTTTCAGATGGCCTCACTAAGTAACTGAGGCTGGCCACGAACCTGCGATCATCCTGCCTCACCCAAGTACTGGGATTATAAGAGTGTACCACCACACCTGGCTTCATACTGGTGAGTTTTGACAGGTGATGCTGAAATCTCAAGGACTAGCCTTTGCCTTGCATGCCTTGAGACTTCTCATGTATGAAGTGATTGGCCTAGTGGTATTGAATTTAAAGGCAAACGCGGTATGAATCAGCACTACTGGGGAAACAGTATAATTTGTACACTGGGCTGCTGACACAAAGGACAGCCCCCTTGTTCCAGCAGTCTACATGCAGTACAACAAATAACCACCAGAGGAAGCAAGAGTTTGAAGGTCTGGGGGTTTGGGGGAACCAGCAAATCTCTAATTACTAAATAGCCTGGGCAAGCCCAGAGAAGGCACCTTCCTTGGAAATATTTTGAGGCCCCCAGAATCTCTAGTCAGTGTGATTCTTAAAAGTTTCCCCCTATAAAGTGTCAATACATAAATATTAGAAAAGGTCTTTATCTTTTCAAATGCCCAAATCCCAGAAAAAAAACACTCATTAGGCATACTAAGAAACATGGAACCATGGCTCAAACAGAGGAATGCAATAAATCTTCAGAAATGGACTGCACACACCCAAAATGGAGGGGTATGTGAATTAACTCAAGAAAATAAAAAATAAATATCACGAAAATGTCCTGTGAGCTCAGGAAGACAAATTAGGAGCCAAATAAGAATACCGATAAGGGGATAGGAACTATTTATTGAAAAACAAAACAGGAATCTAGACCTAAATGATAAAATAACTGAACTGATATTTACTAGAGGGGTTCAACAGCAGGTGCAGGCAAGCAGGAAGGAGAATTCATGAATCTGAAAATAAGTCATTTGAAATTTTTAACTCAGGAGAGAGAAAATCAAATGGAGAAGTCCTAATGATGATGACTTACAGGATATCATTGAGTGGACCAAGTATGGGAGGGCCAGTAGAGGAGAGGGAAAAAGGACAGTGTGTTTACTTGAAGAAATAAAGGTGCAA
The DNA here is from genome assembly GCA_004027655.1 of Graphiurus murinus. Lineage (NCBI taxonomy): Eukaryota > Metazoa > Chordata > Mammalia > Rodentia > Gliridae > Graphiurus > Graphiurus murinus. The sequence goes on along the minus strand of PVLC010005118.1, from coordinate 64,497 downwards.
ACCACAAATCTGTGAAAGAAAATGGACGATTGTGATCTGTGGGTGTGGTGATCCCAGACACTCAGGTGGCTGAGGGATGATGAAGATTGCAAGTTCAAGACCAGCTTAGGCAACTTAGCAAGACCTTGCCTCGAAATAAAACAAGAAGAGCCAGGGATGTAGCTCAGTGGTAGACCATTTGCCTAGCATGTACAAGGCCCTGGGTTCAATCCCCAGCACAAAAAAAAAAAAAAAAAAGAAGAAGAGAAAAGGATATCAGAAAGAACTTTGAAAGCAGCAAGAGAAAGGTGATATATAACATACAAGGGGATCCCAAAATATTGCAGGTCAGAAGGATATAGGGGCGTAGATTCAAAGTGCTGAAAGAAAATAGCTGCAGAGCAAAAATATATCCAGCAACATTTTCTTCAGAAAGAAAGGATAAATTACTTTCTCAGATTTTTTTAAAGGTGAGAGAGTTCATACCATTAGACCTGATTTACAAGAAATGCCAAAGGAAATCCTCCAAGTTGAAATGAAAGGGTGCTAGACAGCAACGCAAAAGCATATGAAGCCGGGCGTGGTGGCGCACGCTTGTAATCCCAGCATTCGGGAGGCTGAGACCAGAGGATCCGGGTTCGCGGCCAGCCTCAGCTACCTAGTGAGGCACTCTGCAACTTAGTGAGACTCGGTTTCAAAATAAAGAATAAAAAATAGGGCTGGGGGTATAGCTCGGAGGTAGAATGCCTCTGAGTTCAACCCCCAGTACCGCAAAAAAAAAAAAAAAAAAAAAAAAAAAGCATATGAAAGTATAAAGCTCTCCAAAAGGGTAACTATACAGACAACTACAGAAATCTATAATATTCCAGTGGTGGCACATAAATCACTTCTAATTATGGTATAGAATCTGAAAGATAAAAGCATAAAAGATTAATAAATTTATTAAACTATGATAAAGAGTACAACATATTAAAATATGTAATTTGAGATACCGGTAATCTAAAGTGAATGGGGAGATTAAAAGAGTAGTTTCTGTATGTAATTGAATTAAATTGTTTTCAATTTAAACCAGAGAGTTATAACCAAAAAAAAAAAAGTAACCTCCGAGCAAGCCAACACACACACACACACACACACACACACACACACACACACACAAACAAACAAATAAAATAAAAAAGCACAAAAGAACAGACTTCAACACACCTGTAAACACCACTCCCATTTCAGCTGATGGTAACCTCATCCTTCCATGGATCATGACAAAAATTATGGTACTACCATTGATTCTGCCACTTTTCACATGCTCCTGACTCTGTCTGCTCAGGAAATGACTTGAGTTATTCTTCCCAAATATACCTAGATTTCCATGACTTATCTCTTCCTCCAGGTGAAGGCCCTGGTACAGACACCACAATTCCTTATCTGGGTGACTATAAGAGTCCAGGATCCCTGCTACCACTCCCATTCTCCCACTGGTTTTCAGCACAGTGAATGTGAGTACTCTGAGCCAGAAGCTAAGCCAAGCCATTTCTCTGGGTCTTACTGTAGATCTTTACGTGCTGATAAAGGTTTACAAAGACCTGTGTACGCCTCTCCTGCCAGCATTCTCTTCTAGCTACTGTTTCATGCTCCCTTTCTTTACAGCCACAGAAGCATTCTTGCTCTTCCTTAAATGTACTGGGCATGACTGCCCACCTTCATGAAGCCACTTACCCTATCATTAATGTTGCTTCAACTGTCCACTCAAGTACCAACTAGGTGAGATGCCCACTTTCACACACACTGTCTTTTACTGTCCTATGGATTTTATGTCTAAAAACTGTAAAATGGATTAATTACATTGTTTCTAAAATGACTACCTAGAAATAATGCTAAGATTAAAAGAAGCAATCCTAATTGTATTTTCCATCATGAATTTGACTCAATTTACAACATGAGATTATAGACTATGTAGCAAATGATAGCATTACCCAAATAGTAGACTTTCAGAATGATTCCAGTGAACTAAATTTGTTAATGCCTCATTCTTTCAAATTTCCCAAATGTAAATCATTGTATATAAAGTTTAAGAGATAATTAGATATTGAATGGATAGGTGATTCATGGATTCTCTGAAACATAAATATATAGACAACAACCCTAAACACAAAATTGTTAATTCTGCCTCAAATTTGCCCATTTTGGGATTGAAGGGGGCGGGGAGAGAGAGAAAGAGAGAAGAAATATTTTATTCTAGGTGAAGCTTTGGCTGAAAACTCAGATTTAAAAAGGTCTAGAACTCAGATAAACCATGTCAGCAGAGCCTACAAAAATCCCATGTGTAGGGTTGATATTTATGAACAGAAATTTCATAATGGAATCACTCTCCTTTTGCTTTTATGACATGAAGAGAGGGTATATGTTGCGTGTTGAAAGAAACCCATAGTTCAGAAACTGAAGAAACCAAAGGCATCAGAAGAAAGAGAAAGAAAATGAAGTGATAGTGAGAGTTGGTACCCATGAAGTGCTAACCTATCAGCCCAGGCTGAACAAGGGCTTATTGGCTGTATGTCCCTGACTTTACATCACTGATAAGATATGACACTGAGAATATCCTTAAATTTACAAGATTCCATCCTAATTCCTTAATGTACAATCTTTGCACAATGCAGAGTAGTTGAGGGGGCAAATAATTTTCCCTAGGAAGAAGAGTGGTAATTTGATAAATATGACTGCAGGTTAACCTTCTTTCTTCTTCCCATTGCCTAATGAGACCCAGTCTTTGGGCTTGTCTTACTTGCTGCCTGGGGGAAATTAGAGTGAATCCTCTGATTTTCCTGATGACTCTCAGATAATAAGAATGCAGTGGCCCTTTCAATCTGTCTTTCATCAGCAGATTATTTTTCTACCCATGAGGTTTAACTCTGCCTATGGAGGCCCCTCAAGCACAGGGGTGTGTTCTCCTGTGTTCTCTGCTTGTTCTACAGTTTCTTAGGAACCTGCTCTAGTCATAATTCCTACTGCTGTGGTCCAAAACACCTGACCACCACAACTCAGAGGAAGGAAGATTTGTTTGCTCACAGTTCTGGAGATTTCAAGGGTTCAGTCCATGTTAGGCCAGGTCACATTATTAGAGATCAGGGCATGGTGGCAGGAGGCAGAGAGAGTGTGCAAGAATTCTGTTCTCTCATCACAGAGGCCAAAAACAAGAGAGAGAGCCAGGGAAGAAAGGACCTTATATAATCTGTAGTACCACATCCCCAGGGAATCCTGCTTAGCAGTCAAGCTCCACTTCCCACACGGCTGGAGTCTATTAGGACATCATTGTTTTCTCTGTCTCTCTCTCACTCTCTTTCTCTCTCTCTCTCTCTCTCTCTCTCTCTCTCTCTCTCTCTCTCCCTCTCTCTCTCTTTCTTTTCTTTTCTGTGGTACTGGGGATTGAACCCAGGGACATTCTGCCTCTGAACTATACCCCCAGGCCTGTTCTTTATTCTTTATTGGAATATTGGAAACAAGGTCTCACTAAGTTGTAGAGGGTCTCACTAGGTACCTGAGGTTGGTCACCAACCTGTGATTTTCCTGTATCAGCCTCCCAAGTACTGAGATTTCCACTAACTGGCTCCTGTGAGGCAGTCAAGGGAGCTGCAGAAGCAGAGTTGGGGTGGACATTACCCTGGCACTTATCCACCACCTTGCCCCAAACTTTGTGGGTGCATAGTATTTTATTTTAATGAGTATGTGAACTTGGACATATTTGGTGCATCTCTGCACTTTCCATATACGAACACATGTAAATCATAGCTTACAATACCTGTTTATTAGAATGTCTATGAATTCTGTGGAGCAAGAAGCATTAGCAATTATCATATACTGTGAGAGGCTAATTATTTATTTTGTGTTAATCACAGTACCATGAAGTAAAAAGGATTAAAAAAAACAAGCTGCAAATCTATAGGATCATTAACCAGATAGAATTTCCTATCCAAGACATTTATTTATGTCTTGGATTGAATGTATATATGTATGTGTGTCTTACTCAGTTTTCAGATAGCGAACATTAGCACCTCATCCTCTCCCAGAAAAATGACAGCCTGCAGAATTATGTGACCTGTTTACAATTGCCCCCCCCCCCCCGCTCTAGGCTCACCTGAATCCCTCTCCAAATTCCTCACCAGGAGGAGGCAGCATGCAAGGTCATGGTTCTTAATGCAAGCTCCCTGCTTGATACTGGTGAGCAGGAACAAGGTGAAGCTTGGAAAAGCTCACAGGGGTCAGACAGAGCAAGTTCATATTTATAGCTCCTGTTCTGATCTCTCTCATTTTGAGATAACACGTTTTCTATATTTCCCTTAATCTGCATATCAGTCCTCTCTGCCTGTGGATGTTGGCAAAGGTTTCCCCCATTGCTCAAGCACTAGAAATAAAAATGTTCTTTTTAACAAAATGACAGTCCATCTTCCAGATAAGAGGCTGTAACTGAACCTTGAAATGATACTAGGACCTACTCTCATTTTATTATTGAGTCTTCTGCAAATCATTTCAAGGAAGTTCCCTTTAATTTCTGGGGAGCCTCATGTCATATTGTAACAAAACCTAACCAGGTGTTAACTTACAGTTAGGAAGGAGAAAATTTCTGGGGTTACTTTGCACAGTAGGGTAGCTATGGATAATGATAACATATTGAGTAGATTTTTTAAAAGCAAGAAGAAAAGATTTTTTAATGTTTTTGCCATAAAGAAACAATAAATGGAGCCGGGCGCGGTGGCGCACGCTTGTAATCCCAGCATTCGGGAGGCTGAGACCGGAGGATCCGGGTTCGCGGCCAGCCTCAGCTACCTAGTGAGGCACTCCGCAACTTAGTGAGACTCGGTTTCAAAATAAAGAATAAAAAATAGGGCTGGGGGTATAGCTTGGAGGTAGAATGCCCCTGAGTTCAATCCCCAGTACTGCAAAAAAAAA
>PVLC010005118.1:0-59477 GCA_004027655.1 Graphiurus murinus | reverse complement strand
ACTAGGTATTCTTCAAAATCAATTAGATGTTTTAAATTTTTTTAATTATGTTAATTTTCTCCCCTGAATCTGTGGATAACGCTTTAATTTTATGTCTTTGTTATTGAATCTAACAGCAAGTTTAAAGGCAAAGACTTGGTGGTTTTATTCCAGAATCACTTTAAGACAAACTCCCAAACCGTAATTACCCATCTCCTTCAAAGCCTTCCTGGAGGACTTCCCCTCTTTTTAGACTTCCAAATGGAGTCATTATGTTGAAGCAATGTGATACATATTTTTTCTTTAGAAATACAATAGCCGTGACCTACTCATACATATTCCCCATACTCACATAATTGTGTCATAAAATTGAATGACACCAACCCCAAATTCAGATCTTAAGGAATTTGATGTTAGCATTTTTATGAAAAAAAAAATCGCATCTGGGCCCTGCATGTTAGCATACCTTCTTATTTGATTTTTAATAGGCACAGTTGTTTGTGTTTGTTGTATACAGCCTAATGCCTTGACATAGGTATAGAGAGATTTACACACACACACACACACACACACACACACACACACACACATTGTAGAATGGTTTAATATAACTATTTACAAATGTATTATCTCACACAATAATTGTTTTGTGGTGAGAATACTTATCCACTCTCTTTGCATATTTCAAGAATACAGTATGTCCTCACTAACTGTACTGTACAATAGGTCTCACCATGCTGCATGAGAGAGGTCTTTTAAAAATTATTCCTTCTATCTATTCCTTCTATATAACTCTAATTCTATGTCCTTTGACCAATATCTCTCCCACCCCCATTTCTCCCTCAGCACCCCAGTCTCTGGTAACCACCGTTCTACTCTATTTTTATGAGATCAACAGTTTTTTCCTCAAAAAAATAAAAATAAATAAAATTGATACAACAAACCCTCTCCCGAGTATATAACCAAAGTCAGTAGGGAAGAGATGTATGTACTCCCATGTTTATTACAGGATTATTCACAGTAGCTAAAAAATGGAATCAAACCAGGTGCCCACCAATGACGGAATGTCTGAGTGAAATGTGGTGCATATACACAACAGAATACTATTCAGCCATATAAAGGAGGAAATCTAATCATTTGTGACAATATGGGTGAACCTGGACATTCAGTAGAGTAAGGCAGCACATGTTCTTGTATACAGAGCCTTCACTATCGTGCCAATAGTGTTGGCACTGTTAATAAGGCAAGGGTGGCAGCAGTTGTAGTGGGGATTCTCCCAAGGGGCTGGTGCCATGCGAGTCCCATGTGCCTGCTCCCATGTCAGTCAACACCCTTGAGGAGCACAGCCTCCCACTGCTTTCACAGGTGAGGAGCCAGGCTGCGACATACTGCACAGCCCTCACCTTTAATGGGTTTCTGGAACTCTGCTGCCTGAGCATTCCCCAGATGCTTGCTGGCTCCTAAATTATAGGAGGAGCAGGTGGAGTTCACAAATGGCCTTCAGCCAATGTTAGCTCAGAAAAGCCACCTCCTTGTGGAATGAACAGAGAGCCACAGGAATGGAGAACTGAGCTTATGAGCAGCAGCTTAGTGGAATAAACATGAACCCTGTGCTGCACTGCAGGTCAGAAACCAGTCTGGGGTCTGTGTTCTGGATCCTTAGTCCTTTAAGGCACTGGCCAGATTTGGACAAGCAGACTCAAAGAGAAAGAATTCACGTGGAAGCTACTTCATTTTATATGCTCAAGGTTTTAATTTGCAATTCGTTTGCTGTCAATAAGCCCCCTTGGTGTGTGTTCTGATCTGGGTTCTTGGTTGAAGTGTTTGTTGTGTGGTCACTAACAAGTGCTCACGTAGGTCCTCTGACACCTTACCCAACACAGCTAGCGGCCAGGCAACCCCACCAGAGGGAGGAAAGTCCCTCTCCATCTCAGGGCTTCAGAGTTGGGCGTGGCCCAACAAGGGCTCCCCTCCATGGCTCTGAACACATAAGCTGAGTAGAAAATAAATAAGATTCTGGGTGTGAGTGTCAGGCTTTACCTTCACTTCTGATTCTCTCATGATTCAGGGAACATGAAGGACCCCTGTTCCTCCCACATTTCCCTGTGTTTTGCCCTGCCACAACACTAACTCCTTTATCCATCCCTTGTGACTGTGACCTTAACCAACCAGTGCTCGTGGGAGCAGGATGCTGCATCTTCTCAGCCTCGATATCAGCCCTGAGATTATGAGGGCAGTGTGGGGTGAAAAGTCCCTGCCTAGCTCAAAGCCCAGCTCTGTCACTCACTGTCCAGGTAATTTTGGTCTAGTAGCTCAATGCCCTTTCTCAGTTTCTCCCCAGGAGACCACTTCAGGGATGTGGTGAGGGTTTCATGAAGTGACATCGATAAAACACAGCAGACTTTGACACATAGCAACTATTTAATAAGTGCTTGTTCTATAATATATGCAGCACAGAGGACATTTCAGAAGGCATCAGATGAACAAGACCACCAGTCCATTAATTAGCTCAGCACACTGAAAAAGAAAAGAACAGGAAGTAAGGGCAGAGAGAAAGAAATTAGTGAGTCATGAAGTAGCCACATATTTGATTGAGACATTCTATGAAATAAAATAAGCGCCTATTTCTAACAAAATCACATTCGAAAAAAATCTATTTCCTCTTCTAAATCATATTCATAATTTTGTATTCATTTACTTAAAACAGCTCCAAATTATATAAGCTTCAGGACCACAAAACCTGGCTATACCCTGCCTGGAACCATCTGTTAGAGAACTGACATAACTCGAATTTGTTCTTTTCTTTTTTTACTGGGACTTGTTAATTATCATTTCTTGAATTTGTCCGGTGTGTTTCCACTTTAGAAGCATATGAAAGTCTGAGCGCCCCATGTGGTCTCGTAGCTGGAGCTGAGTGAGTGTGGGACCTGGCAGTCCACAGGGCTTGGTTTGTTTCCAAGGTTGGGATCTCTTATTAAACGAAACCTTAATCAGATGAGACATCCACTCAGGGTGACATTGGAATGTCATAGCTCATGTGATTCTCCCATCACAGCATAAGGTGAAATGAAAACAAATAGTGGCCCAATATTAATAGGCAAAATGGATCTGTCTCCTCCCACTTTGTTCTAAACCCACAGTCATTATACACAAAACCCAGGAAGAGAAAATTAAAATGTCAGACCCAAAACAGGACTAGCACTTCCGTGGCCCAGAAATCTAAGAGAATACAATGGTGAGCAAGACTGTAGACCAGGCCTGCTGGCTCCGGTAAGATGGCAGGAAGAGACACAGAGACACAGTGCTGACAGAATGGAGGGGAGAAGCTTCCAAGAAACAGGTTCTAGCCACCACGGCTGAGCTGCAGCGGGGGACATTTTGGAATAAAATCTTATGACTCTTAATATGGGTACAATTAAAGATTGAGGAAAGAAATCAGAACACATTGTATATTTCAAAAAGCTAGAAAAATACCACCAATATCCTACATATAGAAAAAAGGAAATATTTTCATTCACTAATTACCCGATCCAGTCCTCAAATATTATTTTTTAAATTTATATAGACTTTTTCTTGCTGAATTCTTTGCTCTGTACAGACCCATGGTGTCACTATAAAATTTGTCTAGATAACACAGGCTTTGCTATAGCATCGTCAATAGAAGTGTTTGTAATATCGGTGCCTTATATTTTTTTCTTATAGAACTACAGGAATTTGTTAATGGTCTGCAGATTTTGAGTCCCTTTGCCAAATTTGGGGAAACTTCTATTAAGTTTCTTTCATGAAGAAGTTGTAAGATTTATGGCATTTCAAGATCTATTGATCAGTGACTAATCTTAAATACTCCTCAATTTCTCATTAACCAGTCTGTTGGGAAGACATTTGTAGTAGCTTATTTCTTTAATCTACATTAATATCATTTAAAAAAAATACTAGTAGGAAATTTAACTCTTTTCGTGAATATGATTCACTCTTCTTCTTTAATTAAATTATCAAACACTCCAATAACCTATCTGCTCCTTCTACTTAAAATATGTATTTTCCTTTGAATAAGTTAATTCTTTCAGTATAATATAAAAAAACACTTTGTTCTTATTCACTTCTCCAAAGGAGACTAATTTCCATTTTTCTCATTATTCATCTTTCTGATTTAGATTTACAGTTCTAAATCTTAGTATGAATTTTCTCAAAGTAATTGAATAAAGTTAATCATGTCTAAAGAAGGCATCTACATTTATGTTCAAGTCAGGTTATAATTCGAACTTCTCACTTTTTGAAGAAATGTTCCAAAATGTTTGCATGTTGTAGTTGAAATGGAGCAGTAGAGTTTTGGGGTTTCTCTGTCAAGCCTTGGAATATATAGAGCCCATAAAATGTCACTTTTCCCATGTTAACAGCTTCAACGACTTTCTCTCAGTCTCTCACCACCCAGATGGTTATGATGCTGGAGCCACAGAACAGTCATGCTGTAATAAAATCTCTGAAACTTCATTTTGTTCTGGTTTTTCCAACTTCACACAGGTATAAATAGTAAGAATCATATACATTCAAAGTGAAGGAGATGCTGCTTTGATAGACATGTTGTGTGTGGGAAGCATAGAAAACTTTTACTAAATTCTAAAGACTCAGAGAGTTGAGATGATTTCTCAAGGCCATTTGAGCCATTAGAAACTCAGCCAGTTTCTGTAGTGCCCGTTGTGCATGTATAACCTTGGAGGTGATAAAGTTTGTTACTCCTGAGAAAACTAGTGTAAAAGTTTGTAGTCTGTGTTGCCTGCTTTTCCCTGTAAGGGGGTAGTTAGATAAAGCATAAATAATTCCAAGAAAATAACAGAGGTTTCTTCAGAGCCTAATTGTCTCCACCTGGTCTTGGGGAATTTTTGAGATAATGACTGTTTCCCACGTATTCGGGGTCATATTTGTTTTTCTAAGCATATAAAAACCCTATCTTCGCCAAATAAAGTTGAACATTATTCCCTCGCGAGGTTGTGTCTGTGTCTGTCTGTTTGTGCATCTGTCTTTTGTGTTTAAGCTCCCAGTGCGGACTGCAGGATAGGGAAACTGAGTCAGCAAGCGTGCTACAGTTGTGAAATGAGTATCACAGTCTAGTCAGTGAGCTTACCCACACCTCACACAGTTACTGTGTGAGTGTGAGTGTGTGTGTGTGTGTGTGTGTGTGTGTGTGTGCATGTGTTGGGATGGACACACATGAGCTACTTTATTAGCAATTTCCACGGCACCTTATCATTATTGCTTCAGTAGCCACACTGGACATTAAGTCTCCCCCACTTACTTGTCTTACAGCTGCAAGTTTATACACTTTGTCCAACATCTCCTCATCCCCTACCCTGATAACTACCTTTCTTCTACTCTGTTTCTATGATCTCAACTTTTTAAGACTCCACATATGATTCAATCATGTGGTACTTGCCTCTCTGTGTCTAACTTATTCCACTTAACATAATGCATTTCTATATTGTTGCAAATGTAGGATTTCCTTCTTTATATAGCAAAATAATATTCCATTGCATGTACATACCACATTTTATTTATTTATTCATCCATCAATGCATACCACATTTTATTTATTCATTCATCCACTGATAGGAATCTTGGTTCTTTTCTTACCCTTAGCTATTGTAAATAATGCTACAAGTAACAGAGAAATCGAGACATCACTTTGGCAAGTGATGATTTCACTTCTTTTGGACATATGCCTAAAAGTAGAATTGCTGGATTATATGGTAGAGCTATTTTTAAATTTTGAGGAACCTCCATACTCTTTCCACAATGGCTATAGTAATTCACACTCCACCAACAATGGATATGGGCTACCATTTTGCCATATTCTTGCATCTTTTCATTACGCAATTGAGTTATGGAGGTATTTCTTGAAATTTTTTTACACTCAGATGGCTAACAATAATAACTTAACTGTACAGAGAAGTGACTGAAAACCACATAAATGTGTCTTTCAGGTCCAAAGTAAATGTATCTTATTTCAGCTCCCCTCAGCCTGATCTCACAAATACCTTTCCAAGCACTGAGTGCAGTTACAAAAGGATAGCTGGCGGGACCATTTGTTGTAAAATTGCTCAGTATACTAGCTGGGGTGAGGACCACAGCAGCAGTGATCTACAGAACTAACCACACCCCACACACACACACACACACACACACACACACACACACACATTTGATCCTGTGGACATCTGAATAAAATCAATGGGTCCAATGGATGTCAACTCTCACTGTGAAACTGTACTACAGCCTTGTCTAAATTTACCATAATGAGAAACTGTAAAAGTTATCTGAGGTTTCTCTGTATAATGTCTTACAACTACATGTAAGTCAACTGTTACCTCCAAAATTAATTAAACATATTTAAAGCAAAGAACCAAGATATAAGGATTGCAATTTTGGCCACCTTATACAGCCAATCCATTTCATGATATAATAAATACTATTAAAATCTTAATTAGTATTTTAATGTAAATAGAATGGAAAAAAGGACAAATTTCTGCTCTTGGAAGACAAGAGGGGCCCAAACATTCTACATGCCGCCTTCTGCCTGACCTTTGGCATCCTTGCCTGGCTGCTTATAAAAATCCACAGAAGTATACAAATCTTCAGGGAAAAAAAGTCATATGAGATTGTTGATAGCATCAAACTTTATAACACACAAAGACTAGCTACAGCACAGTGTTATCAAATGTAGGATAAATACATTAGAATGAGCTATTCTCATATGTTATCACAAAGATACATTGCCACAACTCCTTAATAGCTGGATCTTGAGCAAGGCTCCGTCCACTGGAGACCTGCAAGGCAGACGATTCCAAAAGAAGGAATGCGTGGCATATCCCACATTGCATTATGTTATATTCTGGAAATTTTGGGTGCTTTGGGTTTTGCTTTCACATTAATTGTAAAGAAAAATTTCTTAGAAACACAAGAGGGCCAGACAGATTATGATTCCTCAATATTAGCTGAAAAAGCGGTGCCTCAAGACAACCCATAAGAAATTCATTAACCACATACAAACATTAGTCAGGAAACAGGCTTTGCAAGCTTAGTTACTAAACAGCCTTATGTTCTCTCTCAGCACACAGGTATAGAAACAAAATAAATAAGCCAAAGAAACTTAGGTTTACTATTTTATCTATGAGTAAGGAAGGCTTGAAGACAGATAGTTTGTCCACTTCCCCCTTGTCTCCCTGGAACTTCACAGGACACATTAACTCTCTAGCTGCCTGAGAAAAAGATAAGAACACTGCTTAAAGGAGCTAAACAAATAGTAAAGATTTAAACTAATGAATAGAGACTATTTATTTTTATCCTTTAACACTGCTTTGTACTAAAAGAATCTTTATATACATATTGTATTTTGTAACCTTTACTGTTTTTTTTTTTTTTTTTTTTTTTTTTTTTTTTTTTTTTTTTTTTTTTTTTTTGCGGTGCTGGGGATTGAACTCAGAGGCATTCTACCTCTGAGCTATATCCCCAGCCCTATTTTTTATTCTTTATTTTGAAACCGGGTCTCACTAAGTTGCAGAGTGCCTCACTAGGTAGCTGAGGCTGGCCGCGAACCCAGATCCTCCGGTCTCAGCCTCCCGAATGCTGGGATTACAAGCGTGCGCCACCACGCCTGGCTTTTACTGTTTTCTTAATCCCATCAAATACCATGGGAAATGGCTTTTCTAGTTAAAGATGTACCTACTCAACCTTTAGAAAAATAAGACTGTAAAAATTCCTGTTCTATATGCCTCACTGCAAACAAAAGATAGTATAAAAAACAGATACTAACAAGCAATAAACATATGCTTCAACACTGCATGTGGCGTGAGAATATTCTCACAACCTCGTCTCAATCCACACCTACCAAAGGACCCCTGACCCCACTGCCTGGAGGGCTGGTCCCCGACAATACATCTCACCAAAATAGTTAGAAAAAAAAAAAACACATATAAAAAGAAGTGCATTTGATAGTTTTATTCATGCAGTGGTATAAATACAGGCAAATCAAATTTAGAGTTTCAGATGTTAACCTAACATAACCGTCATGATAATATAGAGGCTGATCAAGTTCCTGAGTGGAGCTTCCACGGTGCAAGCAATGTTCTAATTCTTAAACTAGTAGCTGATTACACATGTATGCTTACTTGTGAAAAATCATTATGTTTTTTATTTTTCTATATGTATTTTACTCTTTGATATATTTTGAGGAAAACTACAATTAGATAATATTTCTCTCAAATTGGCTAAAATCCAATGCTTGACAATATAGTCTGGTGGTGAGGCTACAGGGTAACAGAATCTCTCACACGAAATGCTAATGGAGCAGAAGAGAATATGGCACTATCTAGCAAGCTTTCATCTGAATCACACTGTAATCAGGGAATTCCACTTTGGGATATGTATCCCAAAGGCAAATTGGCAAAGATATAAAATAACTTATGCACAGCATCTTCCATGAAACACTACACATAAGAGCAAAAGACTACAAATGAGCCAATATCTATCAATAGGGAACTAGATGAATAAAAAGGAAATTCACACAGTGGCATCTTAGCCACTGCAGAAATTGATGAAAGAAATCTCTATCTTCTGAGGAAAAGGAGTGTCCAGGATACAAGTTTAAACAAACAAAAAAATCAAGAGAAAGAATAGTGATTGCCATCATGTACTTGAATTAACAAAGAAGAAGGAAACACAGATAAGTATTTGCAAATCCTCTCCCCAAATGAAGGATAAATCATTAGCTAATGAAAGCACTTCCCTATGTGGACAAGAAAGCAATGGCATGGTCATGAGGAGAATCTGGGGAAAGACAGAACTTCTGAATGTACATTTTTCATGGTTATACTCTGTTCAGATATAAATGCTTTACACAAATGTAATACTATATAAAGTCAAAATGAAAGAAATATCTCATCTCCTCAAAACAGACACTGGGTCATTCAAGTGCAAAGCAGTACAATGTCATGGAACTGGTTTGAAATAATCCAGTGGGATTTGGGAAAGGTAAACGGAGAAAATCACATGGTTGAAAATTGTCAAAGCTGAAGATGAGACCATTGGCGATCATTACATCATTCTTCCTACTCCAGTGTGTGTGAAATTTTCCATGATAAAGAAAACCCACATAAGGAAAGAAGACAGAGAAGAAATATATGTGAAATATATTTACAATGATTACCTGGGTCTGGCAAAATAGCAGTTTTTTATGGTGACATATTTCCCTTTTTGGTGATAAATGTATATTGCTTTGGTAAATAGGAAATAAAATAAGATTAATGGAACAAATACTGGAGAAAAAGTTCAAACTTTTCTTTTGACCTATTATAATAAAGTTTTCTAAAACAGCCTATGAATTCATATTGATATATAATAAGAGCAGGACATTTCATTAATGAGAAAGAAATTAATCTAATTAAAACTTTAAAGCATTAGTATTCTAGTGCTCTCACATTTATCCTAAATTCCTCATTTCACCAACAAACTTTGGTTATTTTTTATTTTTGTTTTATCTTGCCTTATGCATGATTTATATTCCTGATTGCATACTCAAATTATAGATTTAACTTTAATTGCACATTACATAGAACATACAGTTGCATGTCATTTAAAGTGGCTCAACAATCATAAATACATTATTTTAAAGACACACATTGCAGTTACAAAAATGCATTTTTGCCATATAATTTCTATGTAATTTAGTTGAAAATTCTAAGGAAACAACCACATTACAAACCATGCAACAAAAGGACAGCACAGAATCCGCAATGGGAAGAAGAAGGAAGTAGAGGGAACTTCAAAGACCGCCAGTGTTTTTCATGGATATGTGGCAGAGTGATGAATTACAAAAGTGTCTCATTAAAACCATTTGACATCTGTTTAGGGAGATTTTTACCTCTGCGGTTATAATTATGTTGTGTTTAATTGAAATTTTATAAGTGAAAAATCAGAGGGAAGTTTTTCCAAGACAGCTGTTGGAGGGTAAGTAGATAATAAGTTTCCCATCATTGTTTAATTTTCCTTAGAATATTAAATTTACAGAGGTTGTTAGTTTGTTTATGGGAGAGAGAGAGAGCTGAATGTGCCCTAATAATTCTTTTGCATTTTATTGAGTTATGTTTTGACTGAATTGTATACATGCTGTGTTAACTAAGTGTTTGGTTGCTGATTGGCTTCTAGGATTCTTTCAGAATTTACCCTTTTCAATAGAATATCTGTATAAAGGAGTTGATGTGACTTCACAGCAAAATCTGGGTAAAGTAATGGATGGACAGCTGTCCAGCCCCATTGATGAGACACTGAGTGAGGGAGGCAGGCAGGCACAAAAGCAGAGCTATAAGCCAGATGTTGAAAAGAAGCATCACATACCTAGACTGTCCTTCTGGAAGTCTTTCCTTGGGCTTTGGCCACAAACATGTACAGACTCTGCCTACATAGAATTCAGCAGAGCACAGAGCACAGTAGGCAAGTACAAGAATCTGTGTGGCTTTTTCCATAGGGTCCTCAGTTGTACTACTTGCCAGCTGCAAGTGACATCAAGTGAGTTCCTAATGCATCAGATTTCTTTGTATAGTTACTTCATTTTTAGTATGTGAATGGCGAAGATATTATTAGCAATTCCCAAGGAACTAAGAGGTCAACTGAGTATGTATGCATTCACCACTTTGTAAAGCACTTAGCATGCTCTAGCAGAACATTTTTAAAGCAGTTAACTACATGGTACTAATACCTTAAACACCACATAGTTGTAAACTAGCACTCATAATATTATTACTAGTCATATTAGCTCTACATTCTTGGAGTTAAACCATCTCTTATTTACTCACTAAATTTTCTGCTTCATGTGTGGATTTTCTGAGTATCTAAAGCCCATTTGGCTCTCTACCATATTCATTAATTTCTGCCTTACATCAATAAACAAGTATCACTTGAGCATCATCCATGTGTTGTGCACTAGTGGCTTCTCCTTTTTTGTCAAATATTTTATTCATACTTGTTAAAAATTCAACTCTCAGCACACTTTGTGTATTCAAAATTAGTCAGTTGATTTGATCTCTTCTCTGGCTTCTGACGTGGTGCAAGGGTCTGCGAAACAAGAAAGGAAGTCAGGACAATTTTGAACATTTACAGAGATCGCCAAAGGTGTTTTTAGGAAGGTTGTTACAGGCTTGACAATGCAGATGGAAAGCTCTCACTCGTTTTACTGCCTCTTCTATTTTCATAAGGGAACAGTGCTATGTGACCTGAAATTCTTGCAGACAGAAAGATGATGGGCCACAGCAACTGAAAAACAAAACAAAACAATGTTAACATGTTAACAGTAGACATTCAACTGACAAAGGCAACTCGATATTGAATTTATGAAAATTGTGATTTGAAGACTAGAAAGACCCTTTCCTAGTCAATGGATTAGTTTTCATGTTAGAAGTATGCAGGCCAGAAAGACGAGGAACATCCAGCAAACAGCTGCTGTGCTGTAGGCAATCAAACATTATTTGTATGGCCATGGTTGAATAAATTTTAGCAGGCAAGTATTTGCTCCATAAGCAAGTAGGAAACTAGAAAAAATACATGAAATAACTGTGTTCAAACATTAGATAGCAGGTGGTGCAGAATTGTAATCTCTGGAAAAAGGAAGCATGCAGCATGTACCTCAGGATTGCCTCTGTCTTGCCTAGAGGACAGGCTGGCAGCCCAGGGAGGCTGAGACCCACTGAAACTCAGCAAGATTTCTGAACTGAGAGAATAGACCAGAGTTTATCACTACTGCAGTAGCTGGGATTTGCAACAGACTTGAGATTTATGAATGAGGGTCTTTTATAGAAGGATGTTATGAGTAGTCCAGAATCCACACAGTGGATGAAGAAAAACTGTCAGAGAAAAAATAGCAACTGGCAAGGTATGAACTGAAAAATGATCAAAGTTTGCACAGGGCAATGTCCAGGTCCCAAACAGACACATGGCAAAAACCATGGTAAGTGCCTTGGAAATTCAAGAAGAGAATTCAAAAAGTTCAAACCACAGGATTGTGATTAATTAATATGTTAGACCAAAGACTACACAGAACCAATTGAGAGTTTCTAAAGCCTTGAAATGTGCAAGCTGACTTACAATAAATTTTAAAAAATTGAAAGAAAAAAATCTAAACATTAAAAATGTGGACTGTGGATGTACAACATCCAATATGTTGAGGGAGGATAAAAGAAATAAAAGTTATAGGTAGAAAGAAGACAAACAGAGAAGAAAAGGGAGACTGTAGCTTTAAATCTAAAAAATCCACAATGTCCCTCACCTTTACCTTGAATGTCTGTATTCCTTCAGGCTGAAATTCCTAAAAGGTCCAGTGAATATTAGGGTACTATATTATCAGCTCATTGGTGCATATATTTTGTTAGCCTGCAGAATGTATTTTAGACTGAAAAGAGAAGTCTAGGCCTAAATTCTTAAAAGGTCCAGTAAATCAAGGGAATCAAGTTTACCATCTAACATGCCCATTTGCCTACCCCTCATGAAAGTCCTATAAAAGAGAAGCCCTACACTACCAAAGCCCACCTCTCTCTCATTTGTGAGATGGTCCACGTGTATTTCTTGCCTTTCTAAATAAACCTTTGTGTATGTCTGTGACTGGCTCATGATAATTGTTTCCCATCACATACATCAAGGACTCCTCAGGTCCTGTGTTGAGGAATTGACCTCCTCCCATGACAGTGTGATGGACAACGATAAGCCATGCAAAGAAACAGTAAAATATAATTGCAAACAGGAGAATTATGACTCAACAGAAATGGACACAAAAAAAGGCAGATACGATGAGATTGGCAGATAGGGATATTACACAGCTATTAAAGTTATGTTAAAAGATTTAAGGAGAGACACGAATGTACAGAATGTACATAGGACCGATGGATGATATTAAAAAGAACAAATGCATATTCTAGAACTAAAAGATGCCATATGCAAAATATAAATTTATAAATTTCACTGATCAGTGAACTTGAAGACAGGATAATATAAACTTTCTAACAGGAATAAGAAGAATCGGAAAAGGAAACAGGGGGTTAGCAGAGTGTCTGTGAGCCTTGGGACCAGATTAAGTATGAACACATATATAGAATATGGAAAAAATAAATGAAAGGAGCAGGAGATTGAGGTAGAAAATCATTTGAAGAAATAATGCCCACAAATTTTCCAAACTGATGATCCACAAAACTATGAATCTCAAGTACCATAAACTGAATCCATACTATATTAGTGATAAATTCTTGAAATTTATTAGTAAGAACATGAAAATTACAAAAGTAGCCATAAAGAAAAAAAAACATATACAGAGGAGCAATGATAAGAATCACCACCTAATTTCTTGTCTAAAACAATAAAATTCAGAAGACAACATGAAAAAATAATACTAAAAAGTCTGTCAAGTCAGAATTCAATAGTCACTGAAAAATCCTGTAAAAATAATGCTAAACCTTTCATTCATAAATGAAGATGGTTGGAAAGAGTATCAATCCCATGGCTATAGCAAGATAAATCCTAGAAAAAATATGCAAATTGATGGCTTCTCTTGAGCCAAGCAGAAAATGAAGGTCTTCAGAAAAACTTGTATGGAACCCAGGGAGGCACATGCACTTGAAGTGAGACACATGGCCTTCACACTGGTGTCCTGCATAGGTGCCATCAAACATTAGATAAGCCATGAGAATACTGGGTCAAAAATATGTCCATAAATTGCTGAAGTGTGAGCTACAATGAGTGTACAAGGCTGCTAGAGACATCAGACAGAGGGAGTGCACACACTCCTGGGGACTTCTCTGCCAGGAACTCCACTAAGACCCAAGGAAAGGTGGGGGTGAACTGCAAAAGCTCTCCATATGCAGGCCACAAGAAGAGAACACATGGCCCGCCAACACCTGTCCCTGACTCCTATCCTTTGTGAGAGTAAGGTCATCTTCAGGAAGGTCATCCCAACCTGTGGGCAATGGCATTCTATTATACCTAGGGCTACCACTGAGCCTCAACCCAGTACTGTCTCCTTTAAGGACTACAATGTTAATCTGCACACACACACATGCACACAGCACATCATATTCAAACTGCTAAGAGTAAAAGGCAAATGGCTTCATCTGACAGCCTATCTACTAGCACACGGAAGATTCAGAGGAGACTAGCATAGCCCTTACACAAGGATGACAGCAAAAGCCAGTAGCAAAACTGAACTATGCATTTAGATATAGTTAACACAGTAAACTCATGTTGTTTTTCTAAGCAACATTTAAAAAGCAAAAAAAATAAATGAAAAAAGGAATTGGGGAAGGGTTAAATGAGAGATGTGTGCATGTATGCCTCTACCAGCTTGTATCTAACAAAGATATATGATTACAATGCACCAATAAAAATAAATAAAAATAAAAAAGTCTCTTAATTAGAAAGCATTTATTTCTCTCCAAAACATACTGAAAAAAGTGGTATGCCTTGATATTTTAGGATGTGAGACCTTATGACAATGATTCCAAAGACAGCTTAAGCTGATAAACTTTTAACTATGTCTCATATTTCCTTTCCTTCAAAATTCATTGAGCATTTAATATGCTCTCTTAAATCTAGGGATAAAAAGACAGTGGACCAGAGTCTGCAGCTGTAGCTGAAGAAGTAAGTGGCAGGGGGCTGGCCTTATTTTCACATCCTGTATGTTTATTGGGCAGCTTTGGTGAATTTTAGTAATCGATTTTCAATTCTCATTTGTATCAAGGTCACAATTCCCCCAGAACAATTTTTGATACCAGTACTCTGAAGCTTCAAGCAGGGAGACCACAAAAGGTAGCAGGAAAATATTGCTCTGCACACTTCTTGAAGTATTACTCAGGTCAAACATTTTGTCTCTGGATTAGCACAAACATTGTAGCATCTCTGTAAATGTAAGTGATAGTTAATATTCCACACAAAGGTTGTTCAATTACCTAATTAGAATTAATCTTGTAGTCTTCCCTCTTCCTTAAATCAATATCAAGAGTTTCTTTTCTTTTTGTTTCTAGTGAAACTGGAAATCAATAGGACCAGATAATCTTAGCACAGAAAGCAACTTGAGCAAGGGAGAATATTTATGAGTTTGGAGCCCAAGCCTGAGGAAAGACATGGTGATAGAGACTTCTTGCTGCCTTTAAAACTCTCAATCAGCTAACTCAATGCATCCTATCAAAAAGAGTATTCCTGTTATCTTAGATGTACTAATTTGCGGTTGTGTTTCAAAAGAACACCAGTCTTTTGCAAATGTGCCAAGATATGTTCAGATAAACATATACAGTGTCTGCAGTTGGTTTGCAATTAGTTTTCTAGTGGAGGGATGGGAGGTGGGTTGGGCTGGGAAGAAACACAGGTGCCTTGTGTTGGCAACTCCTGAAGCTGGGTGGTGTGTGTGTGTGTGGAGACAGTTGCTGCCCCAGCATGATATTTACAAAAATAGAAACCCAGAGGGTGATCTGGGACCACGGAGAGGTCATTATGAGGTTTCTAGCTTGCAAGTGATGAGTAACTTTACTCTGTCGTCAAGGCAGGGGCTGACTTCCACTGTTGCTGAACTCAGGAACTCAAAGGGTCTGTCAGCGAGTTTTTCTCTGTCCCTTCTCATTTTCCTCTCTGAGACTAATTGTATTCTTAAACAAGTTCCTTCTGTGTGACAAGTTCCTTCTATGTGTAAGGCTGTTCTAGCCTTACAGGTAAGAATCTCACAGTAAAAAGAGTAACCTCTCCCCTGAACACCACATTTCACGGTGAGCAGCATCTACATCAAACTCACCAAAGGGTGCAGGTGCGTCCTATCACCTCCATGTTTCCACGGAAGAGTTGAAAGAGTTAGCCAGATTAGATCATCTTCCCCAGCTCAAAGAGAGCAGGTGAGACCCCAGGATGGACAGGACCAACCCTCCTACCAGTCATCCCAAGGCTGCGCTTGCCCCTGGCCTCTGGCACCTCTTCTCCTCAGTCTTTCCCCTGCCCACTCTGCTGTGCCAGCCATCCTGCCCTTCTGCTCTTCCTCAACTGTCCCAGCACTTTCCCACCTGAAGACTTGGAACTCTGGCGGAAATGTGCTTTCCTCAGGTTCCCTGAGGCTACAGTCCACCTTCCTTCAGGGTTTTGCTTGGAATATCCAAGTGCTATCTCCTACCCCTTCTCTCCAATCTCGGTTCCACTTCTCTTATCCACAATGTTATGCAATACATTTTATTTCTTATGCTTGCCGATTTTTCTTTGCCTATCCCTTGGAGAAACAAGAACAACAAAAGACCTTCAGGAGCACAGGATTTATTGCTTTGTGTCCTGAACTTTCATTTGCTCATCTCTGAATCCTTAAAAAATAGTGCTAGGTAAGTGCTCACTAAATTTTCAAATGTAAATGAATGAATGAATGAATGAATGAATGAATGTACCTAACCAGAATTATTAGCATTGGAGATAATAAGGTCTCAGAATAAAAAGTGACTCTGGTACCAGAGGAATGATCAAGGCTAACCGATGCTGGGCAAGTACAATCCAATGCTATACTACAGGTGCATGTAGTTTTGCCTTCACTATCAGGAAAGTCTCCTCAGAGGAAGAGAGCTCAGAATGGGTCAGAATATTAGGTGAGGAGGGAAATACAACAGGCAGAGGCGAGTGTGCAGTGGTATCAAGAGAGGACACACGAAGACCTTGGAGCAGTTTCTCCTGGTGTGATGGAATCACGTCCAGAGAAGGACCCAGAGATGCAGCTGGGAAGGCGCAGTCTGTGCTGTGGTCACAGGTTACAGTAACAAGTTTGGACTTCAGCCCGGGGGCGTTGGAAAGCTAGTGAAGGGTTTTACAAATGGAAGTGACATAATTGGGTTAATTTAAAAATGTGCTCTCTGGCTGTAGGATGAATAACAGACCCAAAGAGACCAAGATGGGAGATGGAAAGTTCCGCGTGAAGCGGTGCACAGGTAAAGGACAGGTTGAGACAGAGGACCACCTATCTGGAGCCAGCGTGGGGATGGGCAGGTCTTCTCAAGTGGTTTATAGCATTTATTGTTTAGCGGTTAAACCAGAAGTTAACTAAATAGCCAAAATAAAAACAAAGAAGGAGTTGTCAGTTTATAGTGTAGTTTCAGAAATATTTAGTTATATCTCTAGATGAAAGTTCCAAATTTTAGAGACTCCTTCTAGACATAATAGCAGGTTGGAATCAGGGCAATGTGGATCTTCATGGAGGACAAAATAAATGATAAGAGTCCCTGCTTAGAACGCCTCATTAGGCAACACCTGAAGTTCAACTAAGTCTGTTTATATTTTATAATAACAAGTGACTCAGAGGCTCATTTGAGGCACTTTAAAAACATAGCAACGAAAATGATCATGTCTATTTTTCTACCTATTTTCAACATTTCCTTTATGACCAATAATGAGCCCAAAAAATGTGTCAGAACGCCTACGTCTAGCTTTTATGTGAGTCAGGTCTTCAGTGGAATTTAGGATGGAAATCACTGCAATGTGACATTCTCACAGAGATGGTGAGAAGCCTCCCTCTTTGAACCAGGATCTCCACACCAAAAGCAAACCTACCGGATGAAAGTCATAGACTTAAAAATCCATTATATCAGCTGGGCATGGTGGTGCATCCTTGTAATCCCAGCATTTGGGAGACTGAGACCGGAGGATCTGGGTTCGAGGCCAGCCTCAGCTACCTAGTGAGGCACTCTGCAACTTAGTGAGACCCTGTTTCAAAATAAAGAATAAAAAATAGGGCTGAGGGTATAGCTCAGAGGTAGAATGTCCCTGAGTTCAATCCCCAGTACCACACACACACACACAAAAAACAATCCATTATATCCAAGCTTCACTTTGTTTTGTGAAAAGCAAAGGTTTGACCTTAAAGATTTATCCATTTTTTCAAGTCCTCTGAAAATGTAGATAATCCTTTGATTTAGAATTAGAGGTGCAACATTTGTGTCAAGCTTCGAGGAGAGGAAGATGGTCCCTGGGTTATTCATTGGAGCACACATGTGGATGGCAGAATCCACTTGGTGACCACTTTGGGCAAGCACCTCCAGTAATGTATTTGTAATGTGGGTAGATAATGTTGTCCTATTCAAAACTCCACTCTGGATTCTGCCAACATTTTATCTCTAATGCATTACTTTTTAAACTTAATGTTTTTATTCAAGGTTTAGTTTTTGCATTGTCACGTTATATGAGTTCTTTAACCAATGCTCTTTATACCGATTTCATTCAATTGGCTAGTATTTTGTAGAGAATTTGAAGATTGATGTTCATTAGAGATGTTCATCTCGAGTTCTTGCCTTTACATGATTTTAGTATTAGAATTATATTCTTCTTGTCATTACATAGTTTTCATATTAGATTTATGTTATCCTCATAGAGTAAACTATAAGTTTATAAATTTTGGAAGAGATTATGGAAATTGTGTCTAATTCTTTGCTGGAATTAGCCAATGAAACTATTTTGACTTAGTCATTTCTCTTTTGGAATACTATTAATTTCATATTTAAATTATTTTATAGATATAGCCTGTTCTGATTGTCTATTTCTCCATCTATGTTTTATTGGAAAATATATGTGTCAAAGAATTGGTGCATTTCATCTAAACTATCTTATTTGTTGGCATAGATCTGTAGAATTTTCTTGTTTTCTTTTTTCTTTTCTTGGTTCTAGCATTGAAACCTGGGGCTTGTTACTACTGAGATAAATTCCCAGCCCTAGTTATTTATTTGCTTATTTATTTATTTAGTTAGTTAGTTACTTATTTATTTATTTATAATTTTGAAAATGGGTCTCACAACTTATCATGCTTTGGCCTTGAACCTGTCATCCTCCCGTTTCAATCTCTGAATTTCTGGTATTACAGACCTATCCTATGGACATGTGTCAGGCTCCTAGAGTTCTTCATAGTACTTCTTTATCAATATTTCAATGGTGCTGGGATCAGAAATTATGGCCAACCTTTCATTTCTCATATTAATAATTTGTGTCTTATTTCTCTCTTTTTCTTTAGCATGGATATAAATTTATCCATTTGTTTATCTTTCAAAAAATAAAACAACTAGATATGGTGGCACATGCCTGTAATCCCAGTACTTGGGAAGCTGAGACAAGAGGATCACAGATTTGAGGACAGTGTCAGCAAATTTGCTAGACCCTGTTCCAAAATAAAAGATAATAGCTGCAGGTATATAGTTGAGAAGTAGAATGCCTCTGCTAGGTTCAATCCCCAGTACCCCACCCCATACACACACACCAAAAAAAAGTTTTTAGGTTTGTTTTCTTTCTTTCTTTCTTGTGTTCCTGCTTGTAGTTTTACTGATTTCCACTTTCTGTTATTTTTTTCTCTCCCTTTTTTTATCTTAAATTGCTCCTGCTTCTCTAGTCTCCAACCCTTTTCCCCTTCTAATGTACTCACTGAATGCTGTTACTTTCCCTGTAACCACAGTTTTCCTGTATCACATAAATCATGTTTTGTCATTTTGTTCAAAGTAACTTTAATTTTTTTGACTTAAGTATTACTTAGATGTGTGTTGTTTAATCTCTATTTGGGGGTTTCATTATTGTTAGTGATTTCAATTGTCATGTTATTGATTATTGGTTTCACTCCATTATAAACTAACAACAAACTTTCTACAATTTCCATTTATATAGAATTTGTTACGGTTTGTTTTGTGACCCAGAGTTTTATGTATTATAGTAAATCATCCCCGAGAACTTGAATAAATGTATATTTTACTGTGTTTGACTAGAGTATTGCATAAATATCAATTAGATCAATTTGATTGAATGCTGTTTAGGTCAACTGTATCCTTATTGATTTTCTTTCTCCTTGATTTATCAATAACTGGGAAAGGAATGTTGAAGTCTCCAGCTAGTATTGTGTTTGCGTCTTTTTACTTGAAGTTCTACTAGTTAATACCTCGTACCTTATTATTAGCTGCATACATGTTTAGCATTGATATGTCTTAGAGAATTGGTCCCTGAGTCATTATAAAATGCCTTCTTTATCCCTGATAATACTCATTTTGCTGAAATGTGCTTTGTTTGAAGTTAATACAGCCACTGCAACTTTCTTTGATTAATCTTATCAAGGAATAAGCTCTTCTGTCATTTCTCTTTTAATCTGTATGTGTCATCACATTCAAAGGTGGTGTCTTGTAGGCAGCCCACACAGTAATCCACTACATGAGGACTTTTCGGTCAATGAGGGACCACATGTACAACACTGGTCACTGGTCGTACTCCATTGTATTACCTAATGATGTCGTAGATGTTATAGTTTGTGTAAACACACTCTATGATATTTCCATAAAAATGAAATAAACAATGCATTTCTGAAGACATCCCTTCACCTAGTGACACAGGACTATATTCATATTATTTTTTCTTAATTATTATATTAAGAACATTTATATATAAAATATTAGATAGGTGGATTAATAATTGAGTCCTTTTTTATTCATTGCACTTATTGTCTCTTCTTTTCACTCATTTTTCTACTTTCTCTGGTTATATTTGAGCAATGTATAGAATTCTATTTTATCTCTTCTCTTAGCATATCAATTACATCTTATTTTAATTTTAGTGGTTACCTTAAAGTTTGCAATATACATTAAAATTAATGTTAACTCACGTTTAAAAAATATTGTACCACATGACATGTTATCCTGTTACTCTACAATAGTATATTCACTGTTTCCCTATTCCATATGACATATGTCATTCACTTTACATATCTATGTGCTACAATCAAACAACACATTACTAATATTATTATTTTAAACACTTACCTCTTCAGTCATTTAAGAAGAAATCTAAGGACTTTATTTTACTTTTATTCATTATCTCTCTATGCTCGTCCTTTCTTTATGCATTTCAAATTTCTGATCCTCAGAATTTTTCTTCTTGCTCACATAGTACATGCCATTTGTTACAGAGAAGGTCTACAAATAAAGAATTCTCTCTGTGTTTGATTATCTGAGGAATTCTTTATTTTCCCTTCACTTACATAGAATTCTAGTTTGGTAGCATATTCTCATTTCACTTTCAAATTCTATTCTACTCTCTTCTTGCTTGGACGATTTCTTATAAAATTCTTACCCTTAGAAAATAACTATGTAGTATATCCTTTGCATCCTTCTTTTCTTTCCATACATCTTTGTCTATTTTTTTTTCATCTTGACTTTGCTAAATCTTCATGTGTCGGATTTGGGTATAAAGTATTCTGGTTGGTGTTCCCTGAGCTCCTTGGGTCTGGGTTTTGCTGTGTGTCATTACTTATAAAAAGTTCTTTGCCATTGTTGCTTCCAATTTATTTACCTCTACTCTCTCTTGATACTCCTCTGATATTCTAGTTACACCTATGTTACAGCATTTTAAATTGCACCATAGTTATTGCATGTTAAGTTCTTTTTTTCCTACATTTTTTGCATTTTTGTAGGTCAGTGTGCAGTCTCCTGATAAGCCCATCAAACACATTCTTTATTTCTGTCACCATTTTTTATTTCTTAGCATCTCCTTCTGAATTTTTCTTTGAAATTCCATCTCTCTGTTTCCATTACCTGTGTCCTTGTATGCTATCTACTTTTTTTATTAGAAACTTTAACATTAATAATAGTTACTTTAAATTTTCCATGCAATAATCCAACATCCCTGAAACCTCAGTTCTCTTATAGGTCCAAGAAAATTCTTTGACTTTCAGTTGCTTTTGTTGTGGTGGTGGTGGTTGTTATTGTTGTTAATGTAAGAATGAGAATGAGAATTTCCATGATCTTTCCCTGTTGGAGCTGAAACCAGAAATCCTCTAAAGTTACTTTCAAGGCCCCAATATTTCCCAAATGAGTTGATCTGCCTTTTCTGGTAACCATTTCCATGATCTGGGGAAAAGTCCACACATCATCAACTAACATGGAGGCTTGACAATCCCTATACTGATCTGCCAATCAGCTCTGCATGTCAGCCAGAGGAATATTTTAAAATGCAATTTAAATAAGTTCCCTCCCTGCTTAAAGCTCATCAGTGGTGGTCATGGAAAACAAAGACTCTTCTGAGTAAACGTCTTAGATTGTTACACACAAAAAGCATGTGACATGACAGTTAAGGAATGTGGGTCCTACAAATAAACATAGAGATTTGGAGAGTTGACCATCGATGAGAGGTAGGATAAAATACAAGATGGAAAATAGATGGCTGTGTTTCCAGAGCAAGAAAAGAGCCGAGAATGCTGGAAAGTGAGTGTGGTCATGGCAAAGTGCATGGAATGAATAGAGGTGAGGTATGAACACAGAGGTATTGAGCACTCTTCAAAACCCTAGGATGATGGACAGTGGAGGCACCAGATACTTTGATGGGTAAGCCAGGAGTAGCAGATGTGGAAGACAACAGAAAGTTGTTTTCTTTTTTTTAATGTACTTTTGTTGGTGCATTGTAACCAAACATCCTATTGAGGTTTGGTGTGATAGAAACATGCATGTACATTGCACCTGATGCATTTCAATTTAAAGCCGACCAGAAGGGAGCTGAATAACTAGATAGCCCCCAGTACCATAAGCCTGGACAACTTTATTTATCCCTGCCTAGGGAAATGAAAAAATAAAAATAAAAAAAAAGAGCTGTGATAAACTTGACTCTCTAAAAGGGCTGGCCCAGAACAACTTAGGATGCAGGTACCAGTCACACTGGTGACAAGAATGAAGGGAACAACATGAAAATGTGCATGGTCGACTGTTGCCTGCATGCCCTGGTGCATAGGTGCTCAAAGAACCTAGATACCTCGATATTGATGATCAAGTGGGTAAGTAAATAAATAAATCATTCAACTGGTTGGTTTCTAAATATTCACAACTCTACGGGTTTTAGATTTTACAATTTAGCTGAATATTTTCCTGGAAAGAATTAGTTGGAAGATGAAGTGTTAATTGGAGGGTGTGCTATATAACAAATGTGCAAAGACAGTGCCCAATGTCATCCTCACGGTTAAGAATACACTGTGCCCCACTGGCGCTTTAACCAGCTTGTGTATTTTGCCACAGACTATCTACATTCGAGCCTGTGGATGAGCAAACTCATTTAGCACTGATGGTTAGTGAGATACTGCATCTGAGCCTCTCCTGTAGTAGCGGAAATTAATCATGATTTTAATAAAAGAGTAGCAATTTTACTCAGACCTTTCCCTGGCCCAGAAATCATAATTCAAATTATATTTGCTAGTTCAAGAAATATTCCAGTGTTCCTGCCGGCATTCACACAGCATGTTTAAATGCAGCAATTACTGAAGCACGCCTCACGTGTCCATACATCGCTCAATTTAATGAAGGCCATGAGTACTTCTTAGTCATCTACATTTATCTGCATTGGACTTTAAATGTAAAGCAGGGCAGGTAAAACAGTACAAAGAGAGGGCAGTACAAGAAAGACCAATATTACTTATGAATATGGATGCGAAATCCTGTACCTAAATTTAGCAAACCAAATGGAACAGTGTATAAAAAGGCCACGTGTATATATGAAGTGATCACTTTGAATCTCACTATAATGTCTAATTGCAATGCACTAATAAAAGTATAAAAATGATGATGCCTTGTGACTAAGGCAGGTTCATTTCAATGTAATATGGATTTGACATTTAAAAATCAATTAATATCATTGATATTAAAAGATTAAGGTATCAAATGTCACCTCAATGGATACAGGGAAAATAATTTTTAAAAATAACCTTCATTTGGTATTAAAGGAACACAAGCAAAATATAATGAATCTTAGCAAATTAAGTTTAAAAAAATAAAGAACTTCTTTGACCTTTAAAGGATATCAACAAAAAAGATTGCCTTTGAGATTAAAGAACAAAATAAAGACATCTGTTTACCACTGCTATTCAAAAGTGTAGCAAGTGTAAGGCACTTCTTTGTAAGGCACAAAGAAGAAAATTTTAAATGCATGTGAATCAGAACAAACAAAAACAAAACTCTCTTTTACAGATGACTTGGTTGCATAACACAAAATAACAAAGATTATAGAGATAATACATTAGAATGAATAAAAATCAGTAACAAGGAAACTGGGTACAAACAATATTCATAAACCTTTGCATGTTTACCTATCAGATGATAGAAGCTTAAAATGAGACAGTATAGAAAATAGAAAACTCAAATCGACAATAAATGCATGAAAGTATACCCAAGATTATTGATAGTTAAGAAAAGAGAAATGAAAACTGCATTGCAACCCTAAGAATTTGACAAATATCAATTCACTATATTAGGCTCTTCAGAGAGATAAAACCAATATAAATGATGGATTTATTTATAAGAGATGTATCCATAGAATCCCACAGGATTATAAAGGCTAAGAAACCCCACATAAGCCCTCTAAAACTAGAGACCCTGGACTCTGGTAGCCTGGCAGAGTCAAAGGCTGAAAACCTCAGAGTAAAGTAATCTGATGGCACAATTCCCAGTCTGAGGTTGAAAGTGGGGACACCCGAAGCCACAGGTGCATGATCTGGAGTCTAAAGGCCAGAGAACCTGGAGATCTAATGTATATCCGACGGTAGGAGAAGAGAGTTCCAGTGGCAGAGGAGACAGAGAAAGAACATATGCTTCCATCAGCCTGGTTGTTCTATTACCAGCTATCTCAGTATCCCTCAATCAAGTCATGTAGATACCTGACATTACCACTTACCACAGAATTGTATATTAAAACTCGAGCCTAGTAGGTGAGTAGGTAAATTGTTGCCTTAGCCCATTTGGTGCTGCTATAACAGTGTACCCGAGGCTGAGTAATAGATAATTTATCAGTTTTCCCCAGTATCTCTTCTTTATGTTTTGTTGGTGCATCATAACCGCATACAGCAGTGGGATTCATAATGATACATTCATATATGCACATAACATTGCTTGGTCTGTTTCCTTCCCTAACCTCCCCTTTCCCTCCTCCCTTACTACCTCCCCCAACCACTTCTGCTGGCCTCCTAAATATCCCTTTTCTCCCCCGTTTCCCTCTAACTTCCACATAAGAGGGAAAACATGTGTCCCTTGGTTTCGATAATGTATCAAACTTTATCAGCAATGATTCTGGAAATGAAGAAGTCTAAGATCAAGTGGCTACATCTGGAAAGGTTGCTCTTCCTGCATCATCACATGACAAGAGGGAAAGAGGAGGTAGGAGAGAGAGAAAGAGTGGTCAAATTCATGCTTTCCTCGAGAATCCATGCCTGCAATGATGACTCAGCCCCACGATAACAGCAGTAACCCACTCACTAGGGCAGGACACTCACACTCATGAATCCAGGGAGTTTCTACCTCTGAGCTACACACTCAGCTCTATTTCATTTTTTATATTTTGAAACAGGGTCTGGCTAAGTTACCACATGCTGTTCTCAAATCTACAATTCTTCTGTCTCAACCTCCCAAAGACTGGGTCTCCACAGGCCAGGCTCCCACCTCTTAATATTGTTACCATGACATTTAAATTCTACCATGAGTTGTGGAGAGAAAGACGCTCAAACAAAAGTGACCTCACATTTTTTTTTTTTTTGGCTGAAAATAACACTTAAATGTTTTTAATTTCACTCCTCAGTATAGATGTTATAGTTACCCTGTGTAGGTGAACTAGGAAACTAGGAGACCTGTATAAAAGTGTACAAAACAGTATTTTTAGTAACAGCCAAAAACTGGGGGGAAAAAACCTTATAATTTCTATCAAAAATAGATTAAGTAAATTGTGGTTAACTTTAGAGTGGAATTTCACTAAGCAATAAAAAGATTGGTAATACAGTCATGAGGCCGGGCGTGGTGGCGCACGCTTGTAATCCCAGCATTCGGGAGGCTGAAACCAGAGGATCCGGGTTCTCGGCCAGCCTCAGCTACCTAGTGAGGCACTCTGCAACTTAGTGAGACCTGGTTTCAAAATAAAGAATAAAAAATAGGGCTGGGGGTATAGCTCGGAGGTAGAATGCCCCTGAGTTCAATCCCCAGTACCGAAAAAAAAAAAAAAATACAGTCATGAGCATCAACAGATAAATCTTAGGTGTATAATTTTTAGCAAAATAAGCAAGTCATAGAAGAATACTTATGATATGGTTCTATTTACATGAGTTTCAAAATGAGGCAAAAATCAAATATCCTATTCTTTAAATATTCATGCATAAGTGATAAAATCATATTTACAGAATGCAAGGGAAGACTATTAAAAATGTCACAAAGGAGAGGGTGGGAAGATGTAATTGGCAAAAATAAAAAGTCTTGTTTTTTATCTTAGTGGTAGTTACATACATATTCACATTATTGTTGCTCTGTAGGATTTTTTCAGTATTTCCATTTTTTTCTTGATTCATGTTGTATTTTTGATCTATAGGATCCTTATCAGACAATAAAATGAGGAGTAATACTGCATATTATTAAGTTATAAACAGCATAATATGCTGCTTAAAACCATGCACCAATTAGGATCACTAGAGAGTGAGTTGCCAACATGGAGGAGTGTGTTGGGAGTTAATCTTGGAAAGGCAGATTCTAAACAAGGTGAGTGGCTTTGGATGCTATCCAGGATAATAGAGGCCCTCTGTGGTCAAGTAGGAGATATCAAAAGCTTCTGAAAAGTGGTATTACAATACACATTTATCAAAAGCCTTCAAAGGAGTGCACACACACACACATACACACACACACACACACACACACACACAGTACATGAGCTATGAGAAGGGAGTATAGCAAATACTTAGAAGTTCACTGAGTGAAGGGGATTCATGGACTGTAAGTTGTCTGCTTATTGGGAAAAATGAAAATATATTATTCTGCAGATATTTGTCTTCATTTCTGAAGATACTGCTTTAAAGGAGCATGAAGGATAGCCAGATGTTTTCTGCTGGATGACTGAACTTACACAAGAGGAGATGAGAGAGAGTAAGAAAAAACAATGCAAGTCCAGGGTCCCCTCTCCCTGGGGCTACAGATTAAGCAAATTTTTAGAGGGTATTTCTGCATGGCTCCCGACTACACAAGTATTCTTCACTGATATATCGCCAAGAAGATAATTTTTGTCAGTGGCTGATTTGTCTGGAGATAATTTAGTTTGCAGACCAATTTCTGCTTGGAGTTTCACCTAAACACAAAGGTTTTATTTTGCTAACACATTAACAACAGATGTTATTGTTAATGAGCTGTCCTGGGCACCAAAAGAGGTTCCCCTTAGCAACAACCCTCAGCAAAGAACAAGGGGTTCATATGTTCA
Organism: Graphiurus murinus; assembly: GCA_004027655.1. Lineage (NCBI taxonomy): Eukaryota > Metazoa > Chordata > Mammalia > Rodentia > Gliridae > Graphiurus > Graphiurus murinus. Next base: position 32,234 of record PVLC010005118.1, on the reverse strand, counting down.
CAATCATAGGGCTTGGTGATCAGATATGGTTCAGTATGCATTTTGATTCAATGAATATACTCTCAAAAAACAAAAAGTTCTCTTCTATGTTATGGTAATCCTATTTTAGTGTTTACATGTAATGTGCATTATTATGAGATTTTTTTTTCTAACATGAATTGTTTGTGCCTGTTCCAATAGCTGGTCTTTGTTCATTCTGGTGCATTTTAACCTAACAGTCCCATTAATGTTAATAGGAACTGCCGAGTTACAACCCATGCAAGTTAGTTAATATGTCCTGCAGTCTTTGGCCAACACTTTCATACATGTTTTATATTAGTAGTATCATCCACAGATGGATCTTATATTATTATAAATAGATGTAATGGGATGAGGCCTGCAACAAAAGGAGAATGAGGAAGATAGTCGGTTGTTGATTTAGGAACTATGAAGAACCAATCAGAAAGACAAAGAATAATATATTTTCATTTTTCCCAATAAGCAGACAACTTACAGTCCATGAATCCCCTTCACTCAGTGAACTTCTAAGTATTTGCTATACTCCCTTCTCATAGCTCATGTACTGTGTATGTGTGTGTGTGTGTGTGTGTGTGTGTGTGTGTATGTGTGTGTGTGTGTGCACTCCTTTGAAGGCTTTTGAAAAACGTGTATTGTAATACCACCTCTCTTTTCAGAAGCTTTCGATATCTCCTACTTGACATACAATGTTATAGAGCTAGTCAAATTTTCAGGCCTCCTGCCTTGGACTATGGCAAGATCACCCACCTTTGCAGAGTCTGACTCCTCTGTGTATGTTCAAGGAACCTAGTGTTTGCAATCACACCTGTATTGAAGTTGCCCATGCTCCATTTCTCCAGGTAAGGGTGCCCCCCCTCCCCCTTGGTCTTCACAGAGTTTCAGTTGGTTTTATACATTATTAGCTCTTGGGCTCTACTGAGATATGCAGGCTCCTCATGCCAGGTAAGAATGTGTTGGCCTTCAAAATGATGTTTTTGAGTCTTTGTTCAATTGAGAGAAGAGACTTGAGAGTGTACAGGTGCATGCCTACTAGTGGCCACCTTCTACCTAGCATACCCTATAGAATGCAAACAAGATGCAAGCATGTGAGTACATGTGTTTCTCCTAGAAGGTGTGGTAGCCGTGTGCCAGTGTTGCTGCTGGAGATTCTTCTATGCCAGCTGCTTGGTAAGTCCTGCTCAAAGCCGCCTGCCTTCTGGCCCTTCACACCCTTCTAAAAATACCATTGGACTCATATCTTTCCTCTTTTTTCCCCTTTGTCTTCTCCTCATTTATCATCTCTTATCATTACATCACATTTCATCTCCTTTATTTGAAAGACGAGCTAAAGAGCAACCCCGAAAATGTGTCTCCGGGCAGAGAAATGTGGATTACAAACCTGAAATCTACCACTTGGATCCCACTGGAAAGTATTGAGTGTCTTGCCGCTCTGTATTATTTTACCCAGAGAAAGGGAAATTTCCAAGTTTTGAAGATGGAGAAAATAGGTATTGCCAATCATGTTCCAACCTAATACGAGATGTTGAGTATGATGAGCTGAAACAGAAGGTAAATTTACATCCTATCGTATTGTGAGAGAGTGGCAGCTCAGCAGTCTCTTTTCCAAGCTGAAAACAAGAAAATGCACATTAGATACTTCTGGGAAAATTGTATGCAGTTGCATACTGTGTGTATGTGTGTGTACATATATAGAAATCTATATATGCATATACGTATATATTTCAGTATGTATGTAACGCTATATATGTGTGTATGTATATGTATGTATGTATTTCTCTCCTCTCTCTCGCTCTGTCTCTTTCTGTCTCTGTCTCTGTCTGTCTCTCTCTTTCTCTCTCTCTCTCTATAGATAGATAGATAGATAGATAGATAGATAGATAGATAGATAGATAGATAGATAAAATATAATATATATTATATATATATATATATTACTGCCTATATAGTGGGCACATGGCTATATGGAGGCATCACCCCTTGTCATATCACAGGTTGGAAGGCCAAGCCCCCTTCCCTGTGTATGCCTCTCTCCAACACCCAGGGCTGACACCTCCTGATTCAACAACAACAGTTCCTCAGCTCTAGTTTTAAAATCTCCCTTCATTTCTCCCACATCAGTACTTTTTCCTTCTTCCTGGTCCCAGCTATGAATTTTGCTTTTAATGCTATTGTTTTAGCATCATTAGCAATAAGAGTGATGCAAATCAAAACTACCCTGAGATTTCACCTAACCCCAATTAGAATGGCAATCATTCAAAACACAAACAATAGCTGGTGAGGATGTGGAGAAGCAGGAACTCTGATACACTGTTGGTGGGAGTTGAAATTAGTACAACCACTTTGGAAAACAGTGTGGAGAATCCTCAGAAGAATGATAATGAACCTTCTATATGACCCAGTTATACCATTCCTGGTTATTTACCCAAAAGAATGGAAACCAAACTACCAGAGTAATGCATGCTTATCTATGTTTATAGCTGCACAATTCTCAATTGCCAAACTATGAAACCAGCTGAGATGTCCATCAACAGATGAATGGATTACAAAACTATGGGATATATTCGCGATGGAATTCTACTTAGCCAACTTCATGTGTTTTAAACATGAGACATTTTGTAGTAGCTCAGTTTATTGTGTCGCTGGAAATAAAGCCACATTTCCACTTTACAGATGTAAATGCTGAGGTTCAGGGATTTGGTTCCTCTCTGAGGAATTAAGGATTACAGCACAGCCTTCCCCCAAAGCCCAAGTTCTTCCCACAATCACTGCAATTGCCTCCTTTCAGGGAGGTTAAATATTGATGGTTTATTTCAATATCACCACTTTCTAATTCAATACAAGTTGGAAGACTTGTATTGAATACTTTCCTAAAATGGATGCAGAAAATATAAACAAGTAAAAACCAGAGAGCTGTTTTCCTTTTCATTCTTGTTTGAGGTTTTATTGTGAGCAACTCTCTCAAGAATACACTGAGAGACAAGCAAAGTGCTACCTCTGCAGGATTTCTCTACCTCAACCTTTTCTGTATGCCCAGTCCAGAGGAGGCACTTTGGCTGAGACCTGCCTCTGTCTTCCTCTTTCTCCCAGGGTCTGCATCACATGTGCAGCTGACCTGGTACATCTGCCCAAACTGGAGGTGCAATTCCAGCCTCCTGAATCCATCTTAGTGGTCTTGGCTCTGATTGACTTCAGCCCTTACTCAAAACTCACTAAGTATAACCTACTGCTTTCAGCTGAACATCTTCTGTGTCAAACAACCTGAACAAAATCCTCACTAACTCCTAGTTAAGCCAAAGCTGTGCTGGTGTTTGCAAAATACAAAAGGAGAAGAAAGAATACACTCATATTATGTTCAACTTTATTGATTACCAATAACATGTCAGTTTCTGTGATAATTAGAAACTTGCTATACATATGTATTCTTTTTTTTTTTTACTTTTTTATTATTATTGGTGCATTGTAATCAGACATCTTTGTTAGGTACAAGCTGGTAAAGGCATACATGCACACACCTCTCATTTGACCCTTCCCCAATTCCTGCGCTACTCCCTCGCCCTCCCTCCTTCTCAAGTTCAGTTTAGTAATTGACTTTGATATGTTTGTGAAAGTACATCATGTGCATTAAGGTGTTCCCCCACCCATCACCTTCACTTAAGTCACCTTCTTTGCTCATCTTCTAAGGTTTCTCCTTTTTCGTCTAGGGTCCCTCTTATAGTGTAGTGGTTATTGTGTTCACCTCACACATACGTATTTGAGGGAGATCATGCCCCATGTGGCTTGGGGACTTTCTTCTTCTCAGTTAGTAATCAGTGTCCCAGTAATTCATTCCTTCCCCAAATGTCCACTATCCCCGCCATTTCTCAAATCCTTAGGGTCTAATGTGTGTCATACAATGCATCTGTGCCCTCTGCTGTTAAGGTACTTCCCTGGCCTTTTAGAGTCCCATTCCAGAAGTTAATACATGCATTGGTCTACTAGGGCAGCCATAACAAAATACCATTGATTTGGTGTTTTAGACCACAGAACTGGATCACAGTTGTGGAGGTTGGAAGCCCCAGATCCAGGTGTGAGTAGGTTTCTTTCTTCTGCGTCTGTCATTGGCTTGCAGATGGTGAACTCTCCCTGTGGCTTTCTCTCTATGTACATACACTCTTGGTGTTCATTCTTATAAGGACACCTTTCCTATTGGATTAAGGACCCATCCTCACAGCCTCGTTTAATCTAAATGACCTCTGTAAGTGCCCTTTACCCAAATATTGTCGCTTTGAGGATTAGGGCTTCAACATACAAATCTTGGAGAGATGTGGTGCTTTCTTAACAGTGGGTTTTCTATTTGCACTTTGTCATTTTCTCCTCTAACACAAGCTAAGTGGGACTCACTGTGTTATGCAGAGTCTGGACCTCCAGGATCCTCACTGTGTTTTGATTGGAGAATGGCCGGACACCTGAGCACCTTTCCTGTGAATTAAGTGAGATTTGTTATTGTGAAAGTTTGCATCTTCATCAAACGAGGTGGGATGGAAAATGTTCATTTCACAGGAAGCAAGAGTTTCATTGGTTCTGCACATCAAGATTGGGAATGATGAAGCAGGAGCCTCGTGGACCATATGACATGGATAGAAGGCCATAGAACACACTCTGGATGTAGGAGAAATGTTTTCAGAGGCATGGCACAGGTAGACCAGGTAGCCATGACCCTCTAGCACCTGTGAGCCTTACAGTGTTGGTAAGATGCATCTAATGAGGGGACTACCCTGTGAGAATATGACTAGATCTTTTCTATCAAATGAATAGCTTGACTTAGTCTCCATGTTGTAAAACTGCCATTGTGTAACCTTAGGTATGCTTGTATTTTTTCTGAATGCCAACCCCTCCCCTGAAACCCCCTTCAGCCAATGTCATAAAGATTGTGAGGCTATGTTTCCACCAATAGGAACACAGAACAGAAGGCCCACAATGAAAATAAAAAACAGCAGTTTTCAACTTTGCTGTTCCTGCATGCGTGACTTACCAATGGCAGGATCTCTTTTTGCAAAAGGTAAAATTAGCCTTGCTGAGCTGCTTTTGAATATGTATCTTTTCTTATGAGGTCATAGAAATTTATGTCTAATGACCCCACAGCCTCTGCTTCTGGAACTTGCATTAGTATCATGATCTGGACCCAATCACATGCTCTGTGCTTTTTACTTGAGAACTTGTTAAGAAACTGCAGATTGAGACCTCAGACTTGCTTATCCAGGCTGACTCATCAACAAGGCAAAGAACTATGACCATCAAGGTACAACTTCTTGATCACAAGGCAACTCCGTACCCAAGCTGTTTTGATGTCAGGTTCATGGAGAGAAAGAAAGACTCAGGCATAGTTACTCAGCATCTCCAACAAAAGGAACTGGCCCAGGGAGCTCCCATTCTGACGGTCTTTGTCCACTGACCCAGGGTCAAGTTCAGAGGTTTTAGAGAGAGCAAGATGTCAGACATAGAAATAAAAATAAATACAACATCCCTCCAAGGAAAAAAAAAGGGAGGAGGAAATAATGTACGGGACCTGCCGTAACTGCTGGGGAGAAACTCACAGGCTCCCCGGTTTTGCAAAACTGTAGCCAGAAAAGGGAGGAGTGAAGTGTGCTGAGCCAATACCCGGGAGACGATGGGACTATAATTAGTGCCTGGCTTCTGGACGTGCAGTCTGGCAGTGCCCATACATTACCCTGCCATCCTTGCACCCCAGCAAATGCACATGATTATTCCTAATCCCAGGATCACCCTTGCAGCTGTTTTTTAATTGCATAAGTTTGTAGAAAATAATCCACTGGTGCATCTGTGCATTCTTGTTCCCTCAGCAGAAGCAAAAACAAAAACAAAAAGTACTTTGCACTCCTTCTTCTACACAGTGAATTGCAGGCCTCTCTGTGGTAGCTGAGGAAAGAGAAATGGGAACCCATCCAGATGCCAGGAAAGCCACTGGTGATAAGCAGGAGACTGATGGAACCAACTGAACAAGAGCAGAAAGCCCAGAGTCAGATGAAAGGCTCAGGGAGGGAAGAGAAGTCGGGGAAGATGACAAGGGTCACTGAGACAGATGGAGGCTGAGGCAGGAAGCAGATTCCAGGAGAATGTGGTATCCTGCCAGCAGAGATGGGGAAAAAGATACCAGAGACATCATCTATTCCTCTCTTCAAGGTCTGCTGGCAGCAAGCACTTCCTTGAGCTTAAGGAGAATTTCAAAAGCATCCTGAGAAGGCGGTTTTATTGTAGCACCCCCACACCTCCAGCAGCCTGAGCCCTTCTTCACAGGAGCCCTGATGCTCTGCCTGGAGCCTGACCCAGAAATGGCCTGTCGTATCAATGCTGCTTCCTGTGACAAGGTGTTTAGGATCCCTGCCATGTGGCCAAGGCCCCATCTGCCCATCCTAGGGAAGCACGCAGCTTCCAAGTGCTGAATCTTTGTGCCTCATTTTTGCATCTCCAGCAGTGATCTGGTTTATCACCCCCAGCCTTCATCCCTTTACCACTTACTACTGTGTGCACAAGCACCTACTGTGTGTCTGCCCCTCTGTCCTGGGTAAGCCAGTGCTAAAGGAGCCCGCCAGATGGATGGAGCCTCTGATGCTGTCTAAAGGAACTTCCACCCTGTTTCTGGAATTGGACAGTTCTCCCCAGGACAGACTGCTTGGCTTAGCAGAGCAGAAGGAATGAACACAAGTTTTAAGTCAAATAATCCTGAATTGGAATGCTGGCAAGTCAAATAGCCTCTCTTACCCACAGCATGATGTGGAGCAAAATAGTAATAAAAGATGTTAAGAAATCTGTCTCCCCATATGTAATGAAAAGGAGTAATTATTATGCTCATCACCAGCCATTGTCCCCAAATTATGCATTTTTATCCTCTCTGACAACACACGTTTGGGCTGGGGCCCTGCTTTGTCAGTGGACATGTCCAGTCAGAGTGGGCTTTATACATGGTTCTGTATACAGAGGCCTCCTTATCTACATTCACACGTAGAGATCTCCTTTGATACAGATCCATGCAGAGAGATCGCCATACACACATACACACATAGAGGACTCCTTAAATCCAAGTTCATGTACAAGTAGGGGCTCCCTTTACAGACCTCCTACAACCAGGTCCACAAGTGCAGACCCACTCACAGCCAGGATAGACCACACCCTTTTACGCCCTCCCTGGAACCTCCCTTTGTCCCCTGGCTAACATCTTGGCCCTCATCCCTGCATCCTAGCATCCAAGTAGCAAACTGCTCCAGACCCAGCATCACAAGCATCTACACTGATTACGGAGTTTCATAAAACCCTGTCGTTGAACCGAGCCTACTGCTGAAAACATGGAAATGAGAGCAATCCATAAAAAATATTATCTGGAAAGCAAAGGCTAAAGTTTTCACTTTCTGCTAAACCCACAGAGCCCCATAATTCACATATGCTTCAGAGAAATGTGTTATTTGCTTTAAAATTTTCAGAACCACACAGGCTATTATGTGCATGTTTTTTTTTTTTTGACCAAGATAAATAGAAATGAGTGTGTTTTAAAGTCAGACAGATCTCCCTTCACATCCTGGTTCCTTTGCATTCTAATTATTTGGCTTTCATAATCTTGTTTCCTCATCTAGAAAACAGAAATGATAATAGTTCACAGAAGGCTGTGGTGAAAAAATTGAAATTCTGGATATGCAATTACCTCTGCAGCTCCTATTAAAGAGTAGGACATGTCACACCAATGTCCCTTCTTGTCTTCCTTGGGGACACAAAGGATTAAGAATATTAAAGTTCACTCTTTCCTCAACACTCTGTTCTTTACTGTATAGTCTCCTTTTAAACTAAATCCCTCATAATTAAAAGAAACTCAGAACAATTCATTATTTTTTCTTCTGAGGAAAATTAGGAGAGTCAGATTTCCAAGGCAACAAATGGAAACTCTACCATAGAAGAGGAATTTAATTATTAAATGAATGTCCTTTCCCAGATACTAGCTTCTGAAAGATGAAGATTTATGCAGGGAAGAGCATACACGGAAGAGGAACTAATCTGAAGAATAGAAAGATCCCAAAGAGATGTTACTGGTGCCAGGGACTAGCTCATGCAGGAAAACAAACGTGCTTTCAGTTGCAGTGTTTTTCCACATACAGACACTCTGAACAAGTCTTTCCTGCTTTGCAGATAAGGGATGGGGTTCTGTGACTGCTGTCCCAGACCGAACCCAAGTTCTGAGTAAAGCAAAAGGAAGAATTAGAGGGAGTCGTGTAAGTGCTGCATCCCACAAACCTCCTCTCTGCATTTAGAGTCATTTTCTGATCCTAATAAACATTTTAGAACATGGAGGTCCTCTGATCTAGAAAGAAAGATGGAAGGAAAATTTGGAAGGCAGGCAGACATTCAGATTTTCTCCTCTTGTGTCCAGACAACTAGATTCTGGCATAGAAAATGATCACAAGTCATATGACTCTCTGGGGGCTGGGACATGAAGATGGAAAAACTGATTGGAACTGAATTTTCAGAAAAAATCCAGTGAGGTTCCCTACTAACTCACTCCAGAAATGTGAGAAGAAGACTAGCTTGACTAAGACAGCCTAGAAACACGGTCAATCTCAGAGCAACAAGAGGACAAGAGTCAGCAGAACCCAGTGGTGGATACTGCTACAGGCTGCAACGGGCCCCCTCCCCAAGTCTTTATGTTGAAGCCCTAAACACTGAAATATGGCATGTGGATATGGACTTTGGAGGTAATTAGGTTTAGATGAGGTCATGAGAGTAGGATTACTGTTCTTGTAAAAAGATACCAGAAAGCTTGCTCCGCTCCCTTTCTCCCTCTCCTCTCCTCTCCTCTCCTCTCCTCTCCTCCCCTCTTTCTCTCTCTCTCTCTCTCTCTCTCTCTCTCTCTCTCTCTCTCTCTCTCTCTCTCTCTCTCTCCCCCCCCCTCCCACCAAGGAGACATGACAGTGAGAATGTGGCTGTTTACAAGTTGCAAAGAAAGAAACCAAATCAGGCAGCACTTTGGTCTTGCACTTCCCAGCCCGTTTCACAAATAAAGAAATGGAGTCCCATTGTCCAAGACACACTGGCTAAGTGGTAGTTAAGGAAGCTCAGGATAATTAAGACAGATATGAACTGGTACCTAGAACATCTCTTACACTCTGTCTTACTTTTCTTGCTAAATAACCTGGAGATTGGAAGGGCAAAAGAAGCATGAGTAGAACAGTCATATATGGAAGCATTTATATCCTGTCCAAACTCTGGATGCTAGTATAGAAAGATCCACTCAGAGCTAAGTTATCTAAGCAGTCCTCTCTCTAAAGCAAAGTCTTCTCTATTCTCAACAGTGACAATCTTGGAATCCCTGGCAGGGTCTGGGCACATGGCAGCTTGGGAAACAGCAACACTGAAATCTCTGACCTACACCAGAGTGTACATGGAACCTGACACATGAAGGTGAGGCGCTGGACCACCGGGATCACTTAGTGGGGCATGAGACTGAGTGCCTTATGGGGGCTCTGATGCCAGAGGATGATCAGGAGCTGTCATGCCAAGGTCACCAGCCATGAGGACTCTGCTCAGGTCAGACCTCTTTGTGCATTTGCATGGAAGAGGAATCCATAACTACCCGAGGAGATCAACAACTTTCAAGATGTAAGCCAGACTGATCAAGGAGGAAAGAGGCCAATGCAATAAACAAGAAAAAAAAAAACGTATGATCCCCCAGTGGGATTCAGAGAACATGGTACCTAGAAAACAAGTGCTCTGTGCATGTACATTTCTATCACTCTGAACCTCATCATGATAAATAATTACAATGCATCACTAAAAGTATATTAAAAAACAAGAACAGGAAGCTATGAAAAAAGTTTAAAAAACTGGAATGTGGGAAGCAAGAATGAATTCTTACTCATTTAACATGATTAATAAAATTAGAAAAAAAATATACAGCTAGAAGAACTTTGCAGAAAAGTTAAACAATGATTTAGGACAGTGTCGGGCAAACTACAGCCATGGGTCAAATGCAGGGCCATTTAGTGTGAACCTCAAGTGAGGTGGGTAAACGGAGTGAGATATGAGGAATGGTGCCAATTTGAAAGGAGCCTCAAATGAGAGAATAGGGATATGGGAAAGAACAATAGGGGCAATTTCAGAATCCAAAAAATAAATAGAAAAATCTCACAAACTTCTGACCAAAAAAAATCCCAGCAAATCAACAGTTTTAGATATGAAAAACAAAATGACAGACTCTCATCAGCTTTCTCAACCTTAGCACTAAATGAAAGCCAACTGATCAATTCTTATCTTTCTAAAAGGAGGCAGATTACAGAGTCCTATAATTTCATCAAAATAAATATTCACTAATGAGGTCAAAAGAAGATATGTTAGGATTAGCAAGGACTCAAAAACAATTAGCTTCCACTTATCATTTCTAAAATTAATTATTTCATGAAATATTATGGATAAATGAGGACAGCATCAGAACAACATGTTCAAGAAAGGTGGAAAGTGCTGTGTATGAAACATTTTGGTAATTAATGAAGAAGGAGGCAAGGGTACATGATCTGAGTAATTGGAGACAGTGCAGGGCCACAGGTGTGACTTGGTGGTAGGTAAGTATGTTTGCTCACCTGAAGGGGACAAAGAGTTGTTAGCTGGTGAGCTACTAGAAGGTTCACCCTGCTTTCATTTTACTTCCTATCTTTCTAGAGAAAAATGATCACATCTCACCTTCCACTCTGGCATCAGCAGGTACTGAAGTAACAGAAGAAGCTGCCTACTTTGTTTGGCTTCTTCTTGGAGTTTTCCACTCATTTTGTATGGGATATGTGCCAACCAAAAGACCAAGACACTACAATGACAGGGCATTATTAATAATTCCAACACTTACTCTTCTCAATTGATCTCCTGTCAACATCTTTCTTAATCATAACTTTCACTAGGTAAGAGTCTCAAAGAAATCCAAAAGGGAACAGTTTGCACTTGCACAGGTCGGTGTGTTGGCAGAAGTGATTTATTATAAAAATGTCCAATGGAAATATCTCTTGTCTATGTTAGCATCACCCAGTGCCAGCTAATTATACTCTGCAGTTATATGTGATTTACATTGCTAAGAGACACCCAGACAGGCTCCCTAAGTATAAATGGGCTTGCACTGGTCTGGGGTCCTAAGATAGAAAATGATTGTGATTCAGAAGCAGAATTGAAAAACATCTGTAGAGGGCTTGGTGTGTTTCAGCTATTAGCTAAATTCTGTAAGCACTGGGTGTTATTTGGGCTTCAAAATAACTGCCTGATGTAAGTATTATTGCTATAATTTTATCAATCAAACCATAAAAGGAATAATATGAAGTATATCCCTCTGACCATAATTCTCCTAAGTCACATACCTTCAAACATTGATGAAGATAAGATTTAGATTCTAGTCTCAACTGCATTCCAACAAATGGGTCTATCCTGAAGTGGCAACATGGAATTTCCCTTCTCCAGTCTCTTGTCAAGGACATAATCTGAAACACTTTGTATTTTCTATCTCATGGGTAGATGTAAGTGCCCCTTATTCATGGATGTTGGTCTGAAACAATTCAGTTTTCCCATGCCTCCAACCACTGCTAATTGACTCATGGAATAAGTCAGATTACAAGGGGACAGCATGCCTGAACACAATTAGCTGGGTACTCTGCTAATATAGGTTGTCCTATTTGCATTGTGTGAATGAGTGTGTGTGTACATGTGTGTGTGTGTGTGTGTGTGTGTTGTGTGCATATGTTGTGGAGAGACAGAGAGAGAGAGAGAGAGAGAGAGAGAGAGAGAGACATGGTGGCATTGTGGATCATTTAGTTAAGAGTAAGCATGGAATGGAACTTACTGTTCTGTTTGCAGGTGGAAGTTGTTGACTGCCTTATATGGTATTCAAGTTATGAATTCCCAGCAGGCCCATAGAGGATATGATCTAGAGTCTGGCCATGGAGTGAGATGGGAAGGTGTTATGCTTAGGTATAGAGTCCTCTGAAGAGCTCATGTATTATTAATGTTCAGAGTTGGCATAATTAAGTCATGAGAGTTGTAATATCATCAGTAGATAAATCTATTGTAATGAGTTTACTGGGTAGGAACCTAGGCAAGTGGAGTGTGACTGAAGAAGGTGTGTTTGTGGTAGTGTGGCATTAGGGATTTATCTTTGGTCTTTGGATCCTCTTGCCTACTGTCTCTCTTGCTTCTGGCCTCCATGATGTAAGAGCAGAGGCCTTGCTCTCTCCCTCTCTCTGCTTCCTGCCACAATGCCCTGAGATCTGCAGATCTCAGCTTTATATGGACTGAACCAAAAATCTCCAAAAACTATGAGCAAATAAATTTTCCTTCCTTTAAGCTATGTGGTCAGTTATTTTAGAATATAACAGTGAAAATGTTGACCAAGACAGAAATTGGTATCAGAGACATGGGATCCCTGCTATATCTAAGTCTGACAATGTGTTTTGTGAGTCTTTGGAAGTGGTTTTCGAGGGGAAGTTGGAAGGGCAGGAATGCCGTCAGAAAGGCCAAGGGTAGAGACTGTGTACAGAAGATTCCATAGGGCAAAGAGTAGTAGAGCAAACGGCAAAATGGAGTAGAGACCACATGTGTTACATTCTGGCAAAGAACTTATCAGCATTTTGTCCATGTCCTGAAACTTTATATGAGGCCAAACTTAAAGATCATGAACTGATTGAGCTGGTTGAGGAGCAGCAAACTATCCAAACTGCAATATGGATTTAATGTCTGCATTTAGCCAATTATACAGTGAATTTCAGAAGCAGAAAGCAAAGCAGAATGTCTCAGTCAACATTCATGCTGCTTTAATCCAAAAGACTGAACCACACAACTTCAAGGAAGGAAGATTTATTTGCTCCCAAGTTTTTGGAGATTCTGGATTCAACCCATGTAGGCTGGAGTCTATGGATCTCAAGGCAAAAGGACATGTATCCAGTATTGCAGGATCATGCAGAATACTTCCATTGCCCTACAAACCCTCTATATTCCCTCGATTCCCTCCTTCTTCTGAACCTCTAGAAGCCTTTGTTAACAGGATGTAGACTTTTACAGTTGCTTCTTTCACTTAGCAGTATATATTTATCCTCTATGTCTTTCAGTGCCATGAACACTCATTTCTTTGTTAACACTGAATGGCATTCCATTGTCTGAATATACCATAGTTCATTATTTCATCTACTGAAAAACATCTTGATGGCTTCTAAATTTTGGCAATTCTGAATAAATCAGCTATGAATATTCATGTCCAGGTTACAGTATATACATAAGTTTTCAACTCATTTCAGTAAATATCAAAGAGCATAATTGCTAGATCATATGCTAAGAGTATGTTTACTTTTATAAGAAACTGCAAAGCTTTCTTCCAGAGTGGCTGTACTATTTTGCATTTCTGTCAGCAATGACTGAGAGTTTCTGTTCCACACCATCTTAAGTATTTGGTGCTATAAGTCTTTGAGATTTTAACTATACTATTAACTCTGTAATAGTATTTCATTGTTTATTAATTTGCAATTACTTAATGGCACATGACTTGAATATTGCTTCATATGTTTTTTTATCATCTATATATTTCTTTGAGAAAGTATTTGGATCTTTTCAAAACTTTTTAATCAGGTTGTGTATTTTCTTGTTGAATTTTAAGAGTTCTCTGTATATTTTTGGACACAGCTTCTATATCAGATATGTATTTTTCAAATATTTTATCTGAGCCTTTGACTTATCTTTTTGCTGTCTTCACAATACCTAACAGGAGTTGAGTGTAGCTCAGTAGTAGAGCACTTGCAAAGCATGTGTGAAGCCCTGGGCTAAATTCATAGTACTTCAAAAAACAAACAAGCAAGCAAACAAACAAACTAAAATATAGCAGAAGTTTTTAGTGTTAGTAATGTCCAAAATATCAACTTTTTTTCCTTTCCTTGATCATGTTTTTAGTGCTGTACTTAAAAAGCCACCAGTCAACCCAAGATTATCTACATTTTCTCCTATGTTATGGTCTAGGAGTTTTAGAGGTTTGTGCTATACACATAGATCCATTATCCATCTTGAGTTAATTTTTGTGACAGGTGTGAGCTCTGTGTCTAGATTCAATTTTGTGCATGTGGAAGTCAAGTTCTTCTAACATCCTGTGTTCAAGGGACTATCCCTTCCCCATGGAGTTAGCATTGTTTCTTTAGAAACGTTCTTAAAAATTGATTTCTCATCAAAACAACTCAAAATCAATCTTTCTATGATCATTTTACAAAAGTAAAAAGAAAAATTAGACTTACATTCTTCAGTCATTTGCCCTTAAGAGAAAAGCTATGGTCAATAGTTAATGATAAACCAGAAAAAGCCTAAGGATTTCATTGGGCCAGCATTTCCCAATGGGATGCTCTTGGAAAAATGCCCCAGTGGGCTAAGTTTATGAAATAACACATAATTTATCCTTTCTTAGAGACGCAAAATGTGAATTTTCCTACAATGAGACCTCTATAAGGGTGGGGCAACAGGAATTCCCAGGTATTAACTTCCAACCTTTGATTTTGCCTCTAATTCTCCATTTATTGAACGCATCCAGCTGCTCTGTGATGAGCATGGCCTTCCTTCTACTCTCTAGCCACAACTGCTCATCTCTAAAATGAAGACATTAAAAGGAGTATTTCCTCTGATTTCCTTCTGCCCTGAAACTCTGAAGAGACTGTGACATCTCTCCTAACAATTATCATTTCTCTACACTATGGTTTTCTGAAAAGAGCATTTTCCTTGCAGATTGAAAACACTTAGAAAGTCTATCAAGAAGAATTTCAAGGCAAACGGGAGGAACACTTTACCAAATAAGTGACTCCAAGGAACAGATCTGTCTGAATGCAGGCATATTCCGTCAAGGAGCATAGGCATAGCATTTTCATTTTTTTTTTTCTTTTTTTTTTTTTTTTTGCGGTACTGAGGATTGAACTCAGGGGCATTCTACCTCCAAGCTATACCCCCAGTCCTATTTTTTTATTCTTTATTTTGAAACCGAGTCTTACTAAGTTGCGGATTGCCTCACTAGGTAGCTGAGGCTGGCCGCGAACCCGAATCCTCCAGTCTCAGCCTCCCGAATGCTGGGATTACAAGTGTGCACCACCACGCCCGGTAGGCATAGCATTTTCACATCTAGTCCACTTGGTTTCTTTTTTCTTTTTTTGGAGGTACTAGGAATTGAATCCAGGGGTATTCTACCTCTGAACTAGACTCCCAGCCCTATTTTATTTTTATTTGGAAACAAATTGTTACTAAATTGCCGAGGGTCTTGCTAAATTGCTGAGGGTGGCCTTGAACCTGAGACCCTGCAGTCTCAGCCTCCCAAGTACTAGGATTAGAGCCAAGTGCCACTGCATCCAGCTCTTGTTGGCTTCTGAAATGATGTCCACAGTGGCATTGAGCAGATAGAAGCTGTCTGGGCTCTTTCCTGAGCCAAGCTGGTATGGTCTGACCCCTCTGGGAGGGATACCAGTAGCAATCTCTTTCAGAGACAGTGTCCAGCAGCTGGGCAGCTATGATCCACAGCTACTGAAAAATGCCTTTCAAAGCTCCTGGCCACTCCTTACAGCCCGCACTCTGCTGGACTGGATAAAAATATTTGTGCTTTTCTTATCTGGCCTGAAAGATGGATCCACCCTGGGGACAGCAATCACAAAAGAGAGGTGAAGAGAAAGACACCCTTTCCTGCTCTGAACACAAAGAGACCTCTTTCAGGGTAAAATATTGATGGTCAGCGATGACTTCAATTTTAAAATATCTGTCAAGTTTCAAGTTCACATGTCAGTTCTGCTCACCATGGGCACCAACGAACCCAGTTGGTCCTCGGAATCCTATAATGGACCTCACAGAGGAACCATTCGAGGGGGCACAGGCAGATGCTGATCCAAGTATGACAGTGACACCTACTGAACCCCGCCATGTGCCAAGAAAGGTGCCACCCCTCGCCATGTGCTTCCTCCACCGGCCCCAGGGCACTGTGGATGGAAGTCCTATTATCATCCTGTTTTCTACTTGAATAAATGGAAAAATAAAAAAAAAAATCTTGCCAAAATACATTTTAGCAAATGACAGAAATGCTAGCATCATTCCAACTCAAATGAGGTGCTGAGTAGTATTGCCAAGTAAATAATACTAATACAAGAGTAAGTACTTAAAAATGAGAGAATGAGTAAATCAGTCAATGACTCAGATCAATCAATCAGTATATCAAGTTGGGCAATGTGGCACACCTCTATAATCTCAGTAATTTGCAGACTGAGTCAGGAGTATCCCAAGTTCAATACTAGCCTCAGCAACTTTAGCCAGACCCCTTCAGTAACTTAGAGAGAACCTATTTCAAAGTAAAATAAGGCTGGGATGTGGCTCAGAGGTAGAATTCCCTAGATCTCATCTTCAGTACCTGCCCCTACACACACACACACACACACACACACACACACACACACACACACAGATGAATCAATATATAAGGGCATCACTTGAAACCACAACCAAGAGAACAGTGTTGGAAGGGAGTGGTGCTGTATGAGGAGATACAGCAATCCCCAAGGTGCCAGCTCACCTTGACGCTCCGTGGTGGTCCCTCAATTAAGTGCTATGCGTCACGGGACCAGCGGTTTGAATCCTGGATGCTGAACTATTTAAAATTGTTGCCTGATTGTGGAAGTGGAGGGTCATTAAAGACAGCTGATAAGGCCCTCCTTTCTGTTTGTGACGAACTTGTGTTAAGGATGAATTTTATCCACCTGGGATGAAAGCTGACCGGGAGGCCCCACCTGGAGAAGGCAGAGATGGGCCTGAGAATTGGAGGTAAAGAGACGAGTTGAATTGCAGTATCTTCTATGCACTTGGGGCAAACATGAAGCAAATTACACAGAAAGGTAGGTTTCATTTGGTACAGTTCCGATGTGCACACATTTCATTTACCTTAATTAAAATAAACACTTGTCCCTCCAGCAACTTTCACGGTAAGGCAAATGTGAGTACTCACCTAAAGTTCCAACTTCATTGTTCGCTCTTTGGTCCACAAATCCCTACAGAAATGGGTGATACATGTGGTCAGTGGCCATTCATGTCATATCTTGCCAAGTCAGCCAGTGATTGGCAACTGAACACCTGTTATTCAAGTCAAGCATGTCATGTCCCTAAGCTCAGCCTAACCTGGAGAGAGAGAGCAGAGTTTCCAGGGCTCAGAGTGGCTAAGATGAGCAACAGTTCAAATTAGAATTAGCAATCCAGGCTTTAGGCAGGCACTCGCTACGGTGCTATGAACAAGAGGCTAGCCAGAAAAAGGACTGGGGTGAATCTGACAGAGAGGAGAGCATCCCTAAGTACCCCCACCACCCACACACACACATGTACACACATCAGACAAATGGCTTCTATGGCTTTATGTACCCAGGGACTGGGAAGCAAGCGTGTGGAAGGATAGGAATAAAAAATATTGGGTAATGAGTTAGGATGGGGAAATGTGTCTTCAAGATTTCTCCCTGCTCCACATCTCCATAGGAGACTTCAACAGTAAAAGGCTCCTAAGACGAGCTCAGATAAAAAGAGCACTGAAGTCACCTGGGGTAGGAGTTTTCACTAATAATATGCATAAGAGCACAGTTGGCCAGAGTGCTGGAGACCTCGACAACTCCCTTAGTCTGCTCACACTAGCTGTGCACCAAGTCTGGAACAGGGAGGGCAGCTGCCCCCGAGACCTCAGCTAAAGCCTCCCCATGGCCTCTGCTCACACCTGAAAGGCAGCACATGGCTTATTTGCATCTGGAGACAAACACCTCAGCAGACAGATTGAGAAGCAGCGTGTAGTGCATTGCCTCTATATCCCACGTAAAACTGAATAGACGTTCTACCAAAATTGGTCATCAAAACAGGCAACTGGCCCACAAACATGAAAGAGCAGCAAAGAAATAAAAAATAAGAATGCCAGAAAGTGAAATGGAGTCAACTGTAAAGTGAGTTGTAGAAGAAATAGCTGACAGAGGAAATCAGGGCACTCACTGTCTGAGGATCCCCAGATGAGCAGCCAAAGGAGCTCGGGGAAGGGAATGGATCAGCATCCATGGCCAGCAAAGAAACGAAACACACATTCTCATGCCATCTAATGTCTTAAGGTGCAATTTCTTAAATAATACTGGTTTTATTATTTTTGTTTTCCAATACATCTATAACCAAGAGTGAAAGAATTTTCACAATCTTGGGAAAAAATCTGGTCCTGCGCAACCTTGCAAAGTGAGGACTGCCTATATTATCAAACTTAACCTTCCTAGCAAGCCTTAAAATATACTGTATTGTTTCTTCTTTGAAGATGGAAATTAAAACTCAGTGTACTTAAGTCATCTATGAGAGGTCCCAGAGCACGTCAGTGATAAAGCTTAGATTTGGCCTCGATAACACCAAACTTCATACTCTCGACAACACTGTAATTAATTAGTCTGATTTTGTTTTGTTTTGCTTTGTTTGTTTGTTTGTTTGTTTTTGTTTTGGGACACTAACAATCCAAGATCAGGCACTCCCATTGTTCTGATCCCTGGTGAGGGCCCTCCTAGCTACATCACAATATGATAAATGGCATCCTGGTAGAAATGAAGCCCACTGTTTCCCAGAAGAATTGCACCAATGTTCAGCTCACAGCCATGGCTGAGAGAGGCTGTGTCCCAGATCCTCTCCAGAACTGACCTTTGCAGACTTTTTATGTGGGCTTACTGAAGGAATATAAAATACTAGCTTGCCTTTTTTTTTTTTTTTAATTTTTCTCTGCACAGATGGCAGCAGGCATCTCCACATGGGTTTACTGGACACATGTGTTTTATTTTTTAAGATGCCTGCTCAGGTCTTTGCTGTTTTACTATTGACCATTCATGCTAATAATGAGTCTGTCCCCAGAGTAATTGCTTCAGCATCTCACTCTGAACGAGCATGGCTTTTTCCAAGCCCCTGATTCGGATTCCTCTCACTACTGGTATCTGTGATGAGCTGTACTGCTAGAAGGCTTTAGGGCAAGTCATTGTCACACAAAAGAAAACTTTAGGCAGGTAAAGGGGAAGAAATTAGAGTCCGGCCCAAGAGACAGCCCGGAAGAAGCTCTGTTTCAGACAGCTCCTCAGGTTCCAATGGCCGCCTTACAAGTTTTTGACGGATGAACCATGCACAACCTTCAACTTTAGAACTTCTAGATTTCATTCAGGTGACAAGGGGCTCATAGCAGAAGGTATCAAAGCACAGTAAGCAATGAAGGATCTCATGAGAATATGTCTATCCTCTGCAAGTTCTGCAAGCTACTAGTGAACTGGTAAAGTCAGGACAATTCCTTCTGAGGAATATTGGTAGAAGCAATGGCCAGAACTCAGGCCTGGCGATTGAGATACAGAGTCTTTGAAACAGAAACTACATGAATCAAAAGAGAGTAGGGAAAAGTTGAGATGGCCTCAAGGTAGGGCTGAGAGGGGCACTGGGCAATCATCTGGGAAGGGAAAAAAGGAGAATTGAGGAAAGAAGCAGTGAAGGTATCACTGCCAATCTCATTAACTTACACAGAGAAGGAAGGGGGCACGGGGTGGAGGAGTTCAGAGGGAAACACATCAAGTGCAGTGTTCATGTATGTTTGTATCACTTTGAACCTCACTGTAAGGTATAATTACAATGCACTAATACAATTATAAAAAAGGAATTATTTTAGCTGGGCGTGGTGGCGCATGTTTGTAATCCCAGTACTTGGGAGGCTGAGACCAGAGGATCCGGGTTCATGGCCAGCCTCAACCATTTAGTGAGGCCCTCCGCAACTTAGTGAGACCCTGTTTCAAAATAAAGAATACAAAATAGGACTGGGGGGGGGGGGCTCGGAGGTAGAATGCCCCTGGGTTCAATTCCCGATACCGCAAAAAAAAAAAAAAAAATAGGAATAATTTTCCAAAACAAAAGAACCCAGGTCTGATTGGCAGCAAATGGTATTCGGGAACCTATTTTGTGTTCCAGAAGTCATGAGCTGCATATTCCAGTGGCATCATTTAAAATATACATACATACATACATATACACATAGGTAAAAAATTAATATATTGCTTTATTTTATTTTAATGACATGGTATTTATCCATGAGGTATAATGTGGCATTCTAGTACATGTATATAGTGTATAATAATTGGTTCAAAATAATTGCATATCCATCATCTCGGACACTTATCATTTCTACATTTCAAGACAATTCACAATCCTTTTGACTAGCAAAAATCCAATATTGGGACTCAGAGCTGTTATATATTGTTTGTCTGCTTCAGTCAGGACTGACTCAGGAAGCATGGTGAAGCTCAGCCTTTGCCTGGAAGGCCTTCTGAAGCCATGGCAAGAAAAAAAAGTGGACTTATTTGAATGAATATTTTATACTTTGTATACCCGATATTGTTCAGGAAACATGATTGAATAAGGTATAGCTACTTGTAGTCAGCATGACTCTGGGCACTAAGCACATTACATCCATTATCTCTTCTAGTTCTGTATCAACCACATAACCACATATGGTAGATACTGCTATTTTCTCCATTTTCCAATGAATATATTGAGGCTTAGAGTCGACAGGTTCCCAACACATAGAAATCATAAACATTTGAGGAAATGGAAATGTTAATTACCCTGGTCTTATAATTATACCTTATATATGTGTATCAAACTATTGTACTATACTTCCATAAATAGGTATAAATAGTGTGACAACTAAAAAATAAAAACATTTAACATATCCACATACACACACAAAAGCTAAAAACATCTTCCTGAGTTCACCCAGAGAGTCAGAAAAGGACTGTGAACCTAGGCAATTATATTCGAGTTCACCTGCTTGAACCAGCCTTCCCCAAACTTTCCTTTTATGTGGTGAGGGGGTTTCCACATCTTCCTCACAAAGTATCTTGATGTGTTGTAATGAAAACTATCAAAAGACATAAGACTATCCACAAATTCCTGTAGCTCTCCTGCAAATACAACATGTAATACATCTACAAATAAGAAATACATACATCTACATAAGAAATAATACATCTACAAAACCAACAGAATTTAAATTAAAATAGTGCCTGAATAAGACAGAGGATGCGGTTTGCCACAGTGTGTCCGCCTCTACAGCCAGCACCTGCAGTGACTATTGTCAGCCATCCCTTCCCTCCACAGAGTGGCTGTGGAATTTCATCACAGGATGCCATCTGGCCTCCACTAGGTAAAGAACATCGCTGAGGAATTAATTCACCCTGGCACTTTCCCATTAGTGTGTGGCAGGGAAAGATGCCTTGCTTGGCACCAACTCAGTTACAAACACAAACCTGTGGGCACCCAAAGTCCCTGGCTGTACTCAGGTACAAGTTAGTATCCCTCTGCAGAATAATAGACCCCATTTTGAACAATACCTTGAGTTTCAGTTTCCTCAAACCACAGTTCTCACTTAGAAGGCAAAGATCTCCCTGTGTGATGAGCCCAATGCGGAAAAGCATGGAGGCTGTGGAACTGGAGCGTATACCTCCCTGTCTGCAGGAAGAGGAAGGAAGGTTCTCCTGAAAGTGCAACCGCTGGGCTGGGTTTTGGAGAAGCTGACTTTGTGGATGAAGGGCAGGAGTTCCAGGTAGAGGATACAAAATAAGAAAAGGAAAGGTGGCATGAAAGAATATGATAAATGCATAAAATAGAAAAGAATATATAATATATGAGGAAGATGAGGTTGAGAAGCATGTAGAAGACAGATCATGGGGTATAGATATATCACACCTGCACCTATACCTACTCCCATATATTTATGTCTATGTTCCATACACATACATGTCTCTAAGAACCTCATTTGTACCTACATCTATACCTACAGATATATATTTATATAGTTTGCATCTACATCTACATTTTTTTTGCTTTTTTATTTTTATTTTTTATATAAAATTGGTGAATTGTAAACACACATCTTTGTTAGGTACAAGCTGATAAAGGCATCTATGCACTCATTTCTCATTTAACACCTCCCCCAATTCCCACCCCACTCTTCTCAAGTTTAGTTTAGTGATTGACCTTGATATATTTGTGAAAGTACATCCTGTGCATTAGGGTGTCCTCCCCCCCTTCCATTCCCTTCGGTTAAGTTAACTTCTTTGCTTATTGAGGGTCTCTCCTTTTTCATCTGGAGACCCCATCTTCTCCCTAGCATCTACATATTAGGGAGAACATATGCTTTTTTACTATTTGTGACTGGCTAATCTCACTTAACATAATGTTTTCCAGTTGCATCCATTTCCCAGCAAATAACATGATTTTGTTCTTCTTTATGGCTGAGCAAAATTCCATTATGTACATATCCCATAGTTTTGTAATCCATTCATCTGTCGATGGACATCTTGCTCCATAGTTTGGCTATTGTGAATTGTGCAGCTATAAACATAGATACATATGCATCAGTCTGATAGTTTGGTTTTCATTCTTTTGGGTAGATACCCAGAAGTGGTATTGCTGGATCATATGGTAGGTTCATTCCCATTCATCTGAGGATCCTCCATACTGTTTTCCAAAGTGGTTGCACTAATTTGCAATCCCACCAACAATGTATTAGGGTTCCCACTTCTCCACACCCTCGCCAGCATTTGTTGTTGGTGTTCTTGATGATTGCCATTCTGATTAGGGTTAGGTGAAATCTCAGGGTAGTTTAAAAATATATATATATATATATATATATATATATATATATATATATATATACATATATATAGTACACAAATGAAATTTCTTTTTAAATTTGAAGTCATACATGCCATTCACATCAGTATTTTTACCTTTGCTATTCATTGTTATTAATTAAAATTACTATTATTATTAAAATTATTATGTTGTCCTATATCTTTCAATATAAGAAAGATCAAACAAAAAGAACACAAAATTCCAACAACCCCACACTAGATAGACAAATATATATATATATAATTAAAAATAATTTTCTTCAGGCCACAAGGAAATTTCAGATTACTTTATAATATTTTGTTGCCTCACTCCTCTACAAGTCTAAGCAATCCTCCAAGTCAAGTCTCGTTCAGGATGTAACACGGTGCTCATTCCACAATGTAGCTGAATAAAAGAATAAATTAAATGAAAAAATACATCTACATTTATGCCTATGTCTTTTATCTATATCAACTATACCTTATTTATACTTACATCTACATAACTATATTAACCTATATCAACTACACCTATATCTATACCTACATCTATATATTTATATCATCTACACCTACAACTACAGCTACAGTATATATATATACATATATATATATATATATATTCATGTACCTGCATCTATACCATCTAAATCTATATATAAATCCACACCTGCCCCCTATAGCTTTATCTATGTAGCTATATTTATATATCTGCATCCATACCTAAACCTATATCTACCCTTATCTCTCTCTCTCTCAATATATTTATATATATATATATATATATATATATATATATATGTATATATATATATTAAAACCAAACCTGCATCTATACCTATACTTACATCTATATATCTAGATGTGTATATATATATATATATATATATATATATATATATATATCTGTGTCTATGTTCCTGATTTGTCTATGACTCTTTTAATGAAAGAGACGAAATCATTTGAAGGTCCCTGAACAGTGCAGGCATTCCCTTCCTTCAGCACCATGAACACAGGCGGCTCCTCACCATCTGTGAAGACGATGAGTTTTGCGGAGGCCATCCTCCTTAGATTGCTCTGCAGGTGAACTGGAACCCGGCTGTCAGCTTTCTCAGCCCAGCATGACAGGGCCACAGGAGGAGCTGTAGCTGATAGAAACCCTCGGAACTCTCGTATTTGCCAACACCAGCCTTAGCTTGTATCATTGGCTGTGGCACGCTAGGCACTTTAAATTACATTCCCACATTCCATGGTCTCATGGACTCCATTCCTTTGAGCGGGAACTTTATTTATAATCTTTCTTCAGTAGAAGTGCATTGTCAACATTCATGTGCAGTCACTTACGGGGTATGTTTCATCCAAAAGCCTGTAACAACAAAAAATACATTAGTTTAGTAAAAACATGAAAACATAAAGAAGCCGGGCATGGTGGCACACAATTGTAATCCCAGTACTTGGGAAACTGAGACGGGAGGATGGGGTTCTTGGCCCATCCTTAGTGAGGCCTTCTGCAAATTAGTTAGACCCTGTTTCAAAATAGGACTGGGGATGGAGCTCAGAGGTAGAATGCCCCTGGGTTCAATCCCCAGTACCACAAATTAATAATAATAATAATAATAATAATGATAAAAGAAAACAAAAGTGCCTACGAACCCACTTCCCAGAGTAGGACTCTCCACCATCCATCATGCTTTGCCCAGCCTGGTTTCCCTTTGCATATTCGAGGCATGAATTCCGACTCAACATTTCAATTTGATAATATTTTGTAACTTTGAATATATTGGAAAACAATTTAATGGTCATGTCCTATTTCTTCGTATTTTTCATATCATTATTAGTCCCTCCTACTACATGTGATCCTTCTCATTAACCGATTTATCAAGTATCTCTTGTGTACTTCTTCAATGAGAAAGACAAGGTCCTTCTCTCCAAGAATTTACAATCTAAAGGAAAAAAATCAGATAATGAACAAGTGAATAAAAGTTGTAAGATCCCAAATTTGCATATTCTATACTCAAATATACTCTATATTCAGAGGAAAAAATCCCCTCAGTTTTCAAGTTTTAATTACAATCCATCTTTCATATAATTTCTTATCCACTAAAGTGTGAACAAAAATTGTAAAAAGTACAATAAATTTAGTACTAACCAAAAAAGCTAGGCTGATTTACAAAATTGAAACACTTTCTTATCTAAATCTTGGGGGGGGGGTGTGTGCCTGTGTGTTGCTGGGAATTAACCCATGGCATTCTACCTCTGAACTACACCCTCAGGCCTTTTTATCTTTTATTTTGAAACAGGGTCTTGCTAGGTTGCTGAGAGTCTTGCTACATTGCTGAGACTGTCTTCAAACTTGTGATCTTCCTGTCTCAGTCTTTAAAGTACTGGGACTGTAGACACCATGCCCAGCTCAAATCTTGAGTTCTTTAGTTAAAATATCTTATCATTTAGAGTCCTGCTCTCTCATCAGAGCAATGTCTATTCTTGAAATTCCTGTCTCCAGTATCCATTCTCAAACTCTCCACCTGCAGGATCATTATAATACCCGCTCCAGGGTTAGCTTTCATAGAGTGATTAGGGCATTCCCAGGTCATGGCATAGGAAGACCATGGGATCCAGAAATGGCACAGATCTCCTTTGCCACCTACTCCCAAACTTGCTGACCCACCTTAGTCTTGGTTCATGGAGCAGGCAGTGCTCTACCCTGGAGCAGTGGTTTCACAGACTGCTAGGTCTCTAGAAACTATCAGAAGAGCAAATTCTTATCCCTTCATCTACCAAATCAGAAACTCTGTGGGATCTGGTGATCTGCTCCACAAGGCTTTGAAGCTCATTTAAGGAGATTCCCATTTGCACTGAAGTTTGAGAAGAACCACTCTAAATGACTGCAAATTGAACATACAGCCAAGGCAGCCACGGTCCTGATGTTCTCGTTGCATGCAATGTCAGTCAAGGTGTTTATAAAATCCCTATCCTTATCCCAGGATCTAAGCACCATGTAGTACAGGAAAACAATGCTTTCTGAACCATCTCCTATCTCCTTCCTCTCTACCATCTTGCAAGGATTGACAGGATCTACCTAACCTACATTGTGTCTGCCACTCTCTGGTCTTCTTCATCATCATCATCATCCTCTTCTTTCTCCTCCTCTACTTCCTAGGCAGCACAGCTCACTTTCCTGCTACTATAGGGGTAGATGTCATATGTACATTTCTACAGTGTACACTGTAATATACATTGTCCAGGTTTGATTATTTGGGGGGGTGGGGTGAGGGGGATTCTACTTAGCATTGAACCCAGGACCTTGCAACTGCTAAGCAAGTGCTAAAGTGCTACCACTGAGCTACATCTCCAACCCAGGTTTGATTCTTTGTATGCTAAAAGGTCTGAAAACACTCTTTCTCTTTCTCACTCTTGTTTTTACTGAAACTCCTGCTTGTCCCTGCAAAACCTGATATATAGTTCTTATTATCTTGATATAGATTCAAACAAGCAAACAAAAAAATCTAGTTTGACAGCCAAACTGGAGAAGCAAGTTTATTGATTTAGCAGGTATGTCTTCTTTCCCTAAACCACCAAAATTCATTGATTGGAGGGGGTGGTAATCTCCAAGGCAAAAAATAATTAAATAAATAAATAAGTTAGAATATGGAAACATACCTGAAAATATTTCCAACAATAGCATTCCTTTTGTAGCAACACAAAAATCAATATGAATTCTTTGTCTTAACAAGTATTTACGAAGGAATTTCTAGGGGTAGAGACTATTATAAGCAATAGAGAATTAGTACTGACACTAGATATTGATGAAGTAGAACAGGAGAAGTAAAAATTTAGGCAGAAAGGAGAGACATACTGGGAAGGAAAAGGAAAAATATAGTTTTAAAATCTGGAGACTTCGTAATCTCTAACTCCATCCTGTAGGGTGTGTCAGGTCTTGGGGTGAAGCCTTCATGAGCCCACACCTTTAATCTCATGCCCCCTCACCCCATCTGAGACTCCTGAGATCCATGAGGACAAGCTCAGACCTCATCCAGCCACCACCCATCATTGAAACCTGAGGAAGAAGAGATCCAGACCTCTGCTGTGCCCAACCCTTCTTGTGAATTCTATATAAGAACTGAAAAGGCTGCAAAAACCCTCTTGGCCTCGATGATCTCCTCTCACCTGCCTTCTCCCTCCAGTCACTCTCTTTCCTAAATAAAACTCCTGCCCTTGTCCCTGTCTGCCATGTGTTGAAATTCTTTTCACCACGGAGGTCAAGGACCCATGAGAGTTACCGTGCTGACCCATGACAGATATTACATTGTTCATTCCTTAAAACAATGTTAGGAGTATGCAACATTATGCCATTTTCTTAGGGAAAAGAAACTGAAGAAGCAGAGTCTAAGTCGCTTTCCCAAGAATACTTGTCCAGGCAGCGCTGTGTCCCCAAACCACTGACAACCTTCACAGGACATGCAAGTCCAGGTCTCAGCCCTGGAGAACTGTAGAGCCTCTCAGTTCTTGGCTTCAGGAACAGTTCTTCCAACTGACTTTCCTCGAATCTTCCATTTTGCTCCCTATTAAATATCATCTTTGCTACTGACAATATTCATTCCTTGATGTAAAATTGTGTGCATGTGTGGATGCATTTCGTTATTTGTTAACCAAGTCCATCAGGTGCCACTCAGTACAGCATGTGGTAAGCAACATAGCACCCCCCAAATGTCCACGTCTGTATCCTAAGGGTCTGTGAGCATATTACAGTTGCCTCTCCAAGTCTTCAGAGGATTGGTTCTGGTATCCCAGTAGATACCAAAGTCCACAGAGGCTCAAGTCCCTTAAATAAAATGGTGTATTTGCATGTAACCTACACACATCTTCCTATCTATTTTAAGTCATCCCTAGAGTGCTCATACCTAATACAATAAAAATACTATGTGAATAGTTGCTATCCTGTATTATTTAGGGAACAATAAAAAGTAAAAACAGTCTGTTGAAGCTCAACAAAAGCATAAATTTGTTTTCAAATAGTTTCAGCCTTGGTTGGTTGGATCCTCAGATGAAGAATCAATGGATATGGAGGACCAACTACATTACCTGGCCAGGGAGGAATTGAGATTGCAAAAGGAATTAAAGTCAATAATGAGCTGACTTTAAGATAAGGAAATTAACTGCTGTTATCCAGAAAGGTCCAGTAAAATCTCAAGGTGTAGTGGAGTAATGGAAGCCACAGGGAAGTCCACTATGAAACACTGCCCGCAAATGGCTCAGGCCAGAGGCTCAAGTCAGAGGTGAGTTGGAAGCATGAACCCACCCCACTGTGCCTTGGCCAGGAGCTTAGATTTCTCACACTCTTCAACTTCCTTTAAACTTGGTTACCCACACTCTATTCCCTTATATACACGACCTATTGCACACACACTTGCATGCTCACTCTCTTTCTCTCTCTCCTCACCTTCCTCTCTGCCCTACTCTGAATCTATGCTTTGTATTACTGGGGTACAGAAGACTATCCTTTCATCTCAGGGCTCCCTCTTTCACCCCTTGCCCAAGATCTGTAAGTAAAAGCCATTGAACGTGTTTCCCATGGTGCTGGTGTATTGGATCTGGGCCCTCCATCTGAAGAACAAGGGTCTAGAAACCCTACTTGGTCTTCCCTACGACAATAGGGAGAGCACAGGGCAGAGCCATGGCCAGGCAACATACACTGGCATGAGTCATATGAGAGCCACAAGGGCATCTACCAGCATAAACAGAATTTCCAGTGTGAAGAACGCAGGCCACAGGATAGACAAACAAGCATTAAGCTGCTTTCCAGATAAAAGAGGAAAATAAGAATCCTGAGATGGGTACACTAACACCTGCCCCATGTCCAGCTCCCCTTCTACTCCCTGTAGGGCAGAGTGGGTAGCAGCTCTGACACTTGGACCCCATTGTAACCAGGCGCTCTCCAAACACAAAGATCCTTTGAATGTAGGTACAGACAGAAGAGTCAACATTAGAGTAATATAGTGTGCAAAAGACTGGAGCCATCATTACTGGTCTTGAAGGCAG
This sequence comes from Graphiurus murinus, assembly GCA_004027655.1. Taxonomy (NCBI): domain Eukaryota; kingdom Metazoa; phylum Chordata; class Mammalia; order Rodentia; family Gliridae; genus Graphiurus; species Graphiurus murinus. The sequence continues at coordinate 3,474 of PVLC010005118.1, read as the reverse complement.
GGGACATGAGCCAGCCACATGGGCCACCTCTGGAAGTCAGAAAGCTCCAGATCACATATTTTTGCCTAGAATCTGCAGAAGGATGCAGTCCTGCCAACACCTTGATCTGGCACACTAAGACCTACTTCAGACTTCCATAAGAAACAAGTGTGTGCTGTTTTAAGTCATCAGGTGTATGGTCATTCTTCACAGCAGCAAAGTGAAGCTGATACAGTGGGTTCCATGGAGGCAGCCTCTATATTGTCTTCACTGCATATAGCCCCAGCCCCCAGAACAAAGCACAGTTGGTGTTTGAGGAGAGTGGACAAATGAGACCCCAACCTCCTCTCCAGATAGATGCCTCTTTCCTGCCTCCAGTCCCACAGTTTTCCCACTAGCTCCAGTCTTCTCATATCTCTCAGGGTGCATTTCTACAGCCTCTACACATTTGGTCTCTGCTTCCAGGTAAGACTTTGTCAAGTTTAGGTGTAGTGATGTAACTCCCTTGTTCAAAACCCATCAATGGCCACCTAAGTCCCTTTGCACAACTTTGGAGCAGGCTGTGGTGTGGCTCCACTTAAATTCCTTATTTTCAAATACTTTTTTTTGTTCTCATAAAACTTTATTTACAAAAGAACAGCCAATGGGCCAGATTTGGGCCTCAGACCTTAGCTGATCTTTGGTTAGGTTGGCAATAGATAGTTTGGATCACACAGTCCTTTATTGTCTAATAATTAGTGTCTACCATAACCTAGTAGCAGAACTAGAAATTGCTTTTCTTTTTTTTAATTGTAATAATTCGTGCTTTGTATGTACACATCTTTGTTAGGTACAAATTGATAAAGACAAATGTGCACACATTTCTTATCTGACCCCTTCCCCAATTCTCACCCCGCTCCCTCGCCCTCCCTCCCTCTCAAGTTCAGTTCAGTGAGTGACCTTGATATAATTGTGTAAGTACATCATGTGCCTTAGGATGCCCCCCACCCCCGTCCATCCCCTTCGGTTAAATCAACTTCAAATACTTTTAGTTTTGTGCATGACTCTAGCCACTGGCTAGAGAGGCTCCTGAACTCCCTGACATGCCCCTGCCCAAGCTTTCTGCCTAGACAGGGTTAGCCCGCCTTCTCCACATGCCCATAGACACCCAGATGTGCACTCCTGATGGGAAGGAAGCCAGGCTGAGCTCTGTTTCATGACACACGACCCCACCCTGCCCCACCCCAGAATCATCAGATCCGAGGTGGCCCCAGGCATCTTTAGTATGAAAAGTTCCACCATGGCAGCCAAGTTGAAATCCACTAGTCCAATACCTACCACTCCAGGTACCTCACAGACTTTTCCATGAAGATTTACCCAGCTGGGAAAAATAGACCTTTCCTTTCTTTGAAGTTCAATGTCACTCCAACTGTGCATCCAGCTCTTGGCACTTCACCTGTTCTAGGTTGTACTATGGTTCCTGAAGCATGTCTTTATCATGACCACAAGATTGCAAGCCCCTGATAGCAGAGAGCATGTCCCCTCACAGTGATAACTCCTGGCAGGCATGAGTGCATGTTATAGGATCTTACAGATGATGAGACTGAGGCTTAATGGCATCAGATCATTTGTAGGAAGTTGGAGGCAAACTCAAACATGTGTCTTCTGATTCCACCTGCAGCATTCCCTGCTGCTCCAAATGGTCTGGTGAAGGGCTCTGTCCACCAACATGAACAGGCGATTTCTAACAGCAGGGCAGGCTGGAAGGTGATGGTCTCTTCCTGCACAGCAATGAGAAGCCAGCACAGGATTCTGTCTTCAGGTGGCCAGGGTAATGTCTCCAGGATCTATTTCCAACCCTCTGAACTGTACTTACTGAGCTGCACAGATTTCTCTTATTTCCCTTCTAACTGCTCATGCCTACCTCCTCACTCTGCTCAGCCCCTTGGATTCATTCTTCACTGAATGGTTTCCCTGTGCTGAATCCTGTTTCTCTCACTCAACCTCGTTTCCCACCCACCTTTGCCACAACCATGGGTGACTCCAACCCCCAACCCAAGCTGAGCCAAGAGCACTACATCTTGCTTTCTCAGGACAAGACTTAGCAAGGACTGCTCCTTGCATAGAACGGGCACCAACGGATATTAATTAATCTGGCAAATGGCTGAAATAAAACAACTGGTATGCAGGTGGGTCCAAACATCATAAGGAATCATCTTTAACCTCTTCACATAACATACCACAGCCTGGGAGCCACAGCCTCAAGCCAGGAAGCTGGAAAAATCGGCAATGAAAGAGAAATTGTTATGGCTACAAGGACCATTGTCAAATAGCAAAGTATCTGTTGAGATTATATGGTCATGAATCTGGGAGTAAAGCAAATGAAATCATTATCAAGGCAAGAAGTGAGTAATGACGGCCAATCAGAGGCAGCAGCAAGGATGAGTCTGTGGCCTGGAGCATCCTGCTTCCTGTTCTCTGCTTCCTGCTTAAAATGCAATAGATACAAAGTGTGCAGCTTACTCAGCATCAGAGTTCTCTCTTTCCTGGGAATCATAGACCACCCTCTAGTCATTAGCATTGAAATGCATGCTTCTAGGTTAAAGCTTCCCTCCGCTCCAGCTGCGCCAGGAAGGCTGCTGGGGAAACCTCCCCCAGAGTCCTGCCATGTAATCAGCCTCTTGAGTCTTGTTTGTTTTTCTTCCTCGCTGCTGTTCAGTCTTTTGCAATTCATCTACTCATTCATTAATTTATTCTGCAAACATTTACTGAGCATCTTTCTGCTGCTCTAGTGTCATTCTCCTGCACAGAGATTAAAAGGTGAAACACATAGAGAGCCCCCGCCATGGAGAGACCCCGGTCCAATGTCGAGAAACTGAACATCCCAATTTGTCCAGGACTGAGAGCTTTCCTCAGGCCTCTTGGTACCAAAGTCAGAAACATCCAGAGCAAATCAGGATACCTGGGCCCCCTATTATGGAGATAAAAGGGTGAGAGAATGATGATGCTGTGAAAATGCTAAATTGAGGTGTCCCCGGAGAGTTTACAGGGTGCTCAGCATCTTCCGCCAACACTGCAGCCTAAATCTGTGAACATGAAAATTTAAGACTTGCTGCAGAGGGGAGCAGAGGACTGAAAGTAGAGGCATGGGTTTGGAAACCCCACACTTGGGAGGGGGGCTCTGGAGAAAGGGTGTTATGAAGGCTGTGTTCCTCCAAAGGAAAGGAAGAGGAACAAAAATGCTTACCACCCTCAAGGAATTCTCAGAAGAGGTGTGAAGAACAGACAGCTGCACAGTGGTAAGTGCTGCAATCAGGCTATAGTCCATATCCAATGCTGGGGAAGCCAGAAGGCGCCATTGACTTATGGGCAGTGCCAGATGGGGACAGAAAGGAGGTTACTGATTCATGGAGACAACTCTGACACAGAAGTGGGACTTCAAGGAGGTTGCAGAAGAGCATTTGGGCTATCAAGGAAGACCGTAAATAATGGAGAACGAGAGGAGGGGGGGGGAGA